>JARBWK010000008.1:42913036-42975304 GCA_030556195.1 Anolis apletophallus | reverse complement strand
ATCCGCCATTTCCTACCACTCCATTGCATTGTTTCTCATCAGGAGATGAGGTGCTCGTGAAGGAGTGGAAGATCGATCCGCTGGGCCCCAAGTGGAGAGGACCATACACCGTACTGCTGTCCACACCAACGGCGGTAAAAGTGAAGGAGGTTAAACCGTGAATCCATTATACCAGGCTGAAAAAGGCACCAGTTTCCAGATCGTGGGAAGTGTTCACCAATCCGGACCAGCCCCTTAAGGTGAGAATCTCCAAGCAACCCCTGAAAAAGGGTCAACAAGGCCATGAAGCTGATCCCTGCGGGAACAAATGACCTGCAGTCAACACGGTTGCTGGATGGCCCACCTCGCCAAGGCCTGCTAAAGCACTATCTTTAAGATGGTTTCTAGATATCTTAATGGGAGAGCACACAACCCAGGTCCCAGAAAGATACCCCCACACTGGTAATAATGACTATTACCCCTGCTAGGTATAGCAACCCCAACACAGGCAGGATGGGAAAACAACTTGTTCCATCAACTGATTACAAATTTGGCCCAAGAAATAAATGTTACAGACTGTTGGATATGCTCACATGGACCCTCTCACCATGCACAGGGGTGGCCCATAATTCCTACGGCAACTCTCACTCTACAAGGCCTGAATAGAACAAGGGATCTAACAATTACACGGGAAGGAATAAGGATAGGGCACAGTACTTAATAACCCACCGGGAGGGGGATTGCGCGCCCCTTGTGCTTCCAAAGGGCTAACCAGAGTGAGCTGTATGATATCACCGACGACCACCCCCCTGCGAAGTTTAAGTTTAGGGCATTATCCCAACTGTAATCAGACCCTTAGATTAAGGGAACAAAACCAGTCCTCATGCATCATGGTGGGAGGAATGGACCAATACGTCTCAGGAGGACTCCACGCTAGGAACACAGTGTTGGTGGGTGCTGTATGGTAATAAGAAGGGAAACATGGTAATACAACTGGTCCAAGACCAAGCAGCTCTACATGTAGGAGCACACATAGGTGGGTTACCCGAGGGCTGCTTTGGGTGTGTGGGAAATGGGCCGGAAGATTGTTACCCCCAGCGTGGCATGGGACGTGCACCATAGGTACAGTAGGGATGGGGGACTGATAGCCTATCCCAGAAGCACCAAAGTGACTAATCTCCACAATCATGTCCACAGGCATAGAAGGTCGGTGGACCAGATAACCACCTATGGCTATGACCCAGATAATACGTACCTGTCTGAAGGGGAAAGATTTGCAGGGATTTTGTTGCCAGGACTTGGGGTGGCAAACAATGTAAAACAAATTCGCATTTTGTCCTATGAATTAGAAAAATTGGCAAATGAAACAGTGCTGGGTTTAAGGGCACTACAGGTAGAAACTGAATCATTAGCACGAACAATGTTACAACATCAGTTAGCCCTGGATTATTTGTTAACTAAGGAGGGGGGGCTTTGTGTGTGGTTAAATACAACGTGTTGTTGTTATCGAACAGCTGCCAATTTCCCGGGCCGGCTGCTCCGACAACCGGGCAAGCCCCGTGGACCGACCACAGAGCAGAGCCCGCAAGGGTTCAGTTAACCTGGCGAGCCAGGAGCGGTTAGGTCCTCGTAGTCTACCCGCCTCCCGTAGATCCAATTATGCTCACCAATCTGCAAGGTAGATGCCACGAAATTGTTTATTCTGCTCAGCTGAGAGGATGCGAACCGCAATACCCTGATTCCCGCAAAGAACGCATGCATATACATTCAAAACATTGGTTTTTAAAGGCTACAGAACTGTCAAAACAATTGAAATTCCCGCTTGCCCCTTCTGGGCCGGCTTCGTCGATGATTGGTCGGAACGTGGAGATCAGCTGATGGATGGGGTGTTGACCGGCTCTGGGGAGCCTATCGGCGCTTACTCCCATTCGCCACCCCAGCCAATCAGGAGTCTGTGGCCATATATGGATTTCCAGGAAGGGAAGCTCAGACGGAAATGGCTGTCAATATTGGCATATGAGTAAAACAAAAGAGTCCTAGCTAGGTAAACGACCTTAAATGACACCTGGTGTGATGAGGATTAGTGGATTTGAGGATGAATGGGACAAGGAGGAAGAGAGACGAGTCACTCAAGCCTTTGTGTGACCGAGGGTCTATTTTGGGACACAATCTGGGTTCCGAGGCCAGCTGTGGCTCCGCTGTGTGAGCAAATATTTCATGTCCAGGTCCCAGAGGATGAATTAATTGGACTAAACTCCGATGATTAATACTTCCTTCAGGCTGATGGAATGTGGGCCCAAGACAAGAGCCTGGGTGATCCAAAACAAGGTTTCCATCAGAAAAGCTCATGCAATGAGAACAATGATGATCCATGAAAGGTTTAGGATGGGAATTCAGTTACTTCCTCTCAGCTGACACAATAGCGAAAAATACAGGCAATCTTCCTTTACATGGGAAAGAGGGGGAAGGGAAGGGTTACAGGGGTTGAGGGAAGATTCATAAGATAATATTTTTATAGCTAGAGCAATGGAGGCAATAGACAGGGTGCACATGTATGATAATGGAATGTCCATCTGGAGAAATGTCCTTGTGTGCTATAAAGTCCGTGATCAGGAAAGGTCTGGGGGCAACATTCTGGGCGAGTCCCCTTGTACGAGGCGAAGACCCAGGCCAGAGAAACAACAGACAATCCGGGTTATGTGGGGTCCTTGATTAATCTACCTTTTCCAAGGCAGAGGGTCCATGATGAGGAAACAAGGCTTCTTGGCTAAATCAGCCAGGAGAAACATCAGGAACAGTCCAGAGAAGAAAACAATCAGAAAGGGGCAAATGAGGCTGCAGTACTTGGGAGAACTAGATCTTCTTTTTGGCATCAATCTCTGCCCATCACCCACCCCCCCCTGAAGAGATCTCTTTGGGCCGAACTACTCCAAAAGCTGTTGTTTTAGAGCTGGGATATGTTTCCCCCAGGCCGGAAAAAAGGATAGGGAGAGAGGAAGGAAAAAAGAGGAAAACGGTGGGAGAAATGGCAGAGTGTTTATTTATTGTTTTGTAACGTGTGGCCAAAATGTCTTCCATACTATGTGCTGTATGAAGTGTTGTAAATGTGGAGATGGGAGGTAATGGTGGCCGGGTTTACTGGGAGGGACGAAGTTGGTGCAGTGTGATGTATGGAACTGAGTGAGGCAGAAGGGAAGGGGGAAAAAGGAGTCTGGTACTGGTGCAACTTAGGCCATGGGCCAAAAGGAATACTGGGGACTCTCTGCAGTTGGTTCTTTTTGGGTTTGGGGCTTCCTGGCTCGACTACATTGTCACTACATCAACAAGAGTGGAGATATAGAGTTACATATTGAAAAGATACAAGAAGTAGCCAAAGAAGTACAGGCCACCTATCACACCGGGAGTGACTGGTGGGACTGGCTCACCGGCTGGTTACCAAATTTTGGGTGGCTGAAATCAGTATTTGTAATTGGCTTGTTGATACTGTGCCTTGTAGGAATAATGTTTTGCTGTTTTCCACTGATGATGAGATGTTGCCAAGTTGGAGGTGGTGAATACATAAACCTAATCAAGAAGCCAGATTGGAGAAAGCCATAATTTCACATTTTTGCTTTTGTAAATATTGCTTTGCTACATATTTTCAAGAAAAAGAGTTGGGAATGAGAGAGAAGGAATTTCAGGACAGGCCCAGGCATGCCCGAGTCAGCTAAACAAGCTGTTGCCCATATAAGGGATGTGTTGAATGCTGATTGGATGGAATGACAACTGCATCATCGGTTTCAACCAATAAGTAAGATCATGGGCGGCCTTAAGCCGAACCCTGTGTGTATAAATATGTGTAATTTTTAAGTGATCAGGGTCTTGCTCATGAGGTGCCACGTTGTGCCTGAGTGAGGCCTCCACAGCTGTGGAATCAGTAAACTGCTTTCTTGAGACGGATAACTCTGTTGTCCGTCTCCTGTGTTACTGCGCCCGCCGAACTACCTCAGGAGGGGTCTTTTCCTCTCCTGCTTCAGCATGAAGTAGGAGAATTTTAAAATGAAGGCTAAAATTCTGATACTAAACAAAAGACAATGTATTGAGAAACATGTGCTTTTGGTGCATTGTTCAAGTGGCATGGGCATCTGATTCTCATTCTAGTTTATGATTTTGTTAAGTGAGGTGAATTGTTTTGGTTATTACTCTTTCACTGTTTGATCACATTTCTTTGCATAATTTATATCTCATTGAGACAAAAACTTCCATTTTGAAGAAACCATATGGAGAACTCCATGAGTTCCCTGGGAGCCAGAAGTATGCAGTGATTACCTGGAGTTTTAGTTATTTGTTTCAAAATGAAAAGAGCGGTGAAATAAAAGGCATTGCTTCGCATTGGCAGTTTCTGTGTCCTGCGGTTGCCCTTTGTATTGCTGTAAAAAAGGCATGGTTTTGAATCTATAAAGGAAATCAAGAAGCCATCCATTGCATCAAAAGGCAGAAACAAAGGGAAGGGAAATAGCTCAATACTGGGCACTAGAAAGGGAGGAAATTAATAATAAGAAAATCGACAAGTCTGTCAGAAGATCATAGCAGAACAGTTTTCAAGATGCTGATTCACCTGCAATTGAGTGAATATAGACATGAACTCACTGCGCCTAGTCACATGTGGTTTTTGAAAAAAGATTGATGTCAAAAGTAGAGTTAAGGGAAGTGGGAGAAGACGGACCTATTGTGGTTATGGTTCATTGATCAACATAACTGAATCCCCTCAAATTTGACAAAGCCACCAGTTAAAATGGTGTTACTATCTGTTTTGTTTTGTTTTGTTTGCTGTGTGCTTTCCTCTGCCTTAAACCACAGTATGACAAACAAAGATTTATCAGGTGATTCTTAATATTTTGATGGTAGATGTATTCATCAATATAATTTGTATTGTTGTAGCAGCAGCAGTAGTTAATGTTCCACTCCCAGGACAAAGATAGTGGAGTAGGGTACCAAAAAAGTTCCCAAAGTGGCCATATAATCCTAAAATATAATTAAAAATAGTACAGATAAAGTAAATTATAATCCATCAAAAGGTGCAACTGGATCCCTTGTCTTTTTATTCTAAAATAATGATTCTTAACTTTTGGTCCTCCAGGTGTTTTGGACTTAGACTCCCAGAAATCCTACCCAGTTTGCCAGCTGTTAGGAATTATAGAATCTGAAATCTAAAACACCTGGCAGACCAGTGGTTGAAAACCACTGTTCTAAAACAAACCAACATGGCTATTTCACATAATATAGTAGGACTAAAACGCTAAATCTATCTTGGCATGTCTTTGCATGTATATATGTATCTCTACAGTCTGACATCTATATCTAAAGGAATTCCCCTCCTCTCTCCTCCGGACACATCATTTTCTTGTTCCAGGAGAGGAGAAGACTGCACTGTCACCAAGCCTCTCTGGTAAGTTTTGGGGCTCAAATGGGAGACTTTGGGGTGGCTTTGTGCCATTCAGATTTGACTTGGGATGATATGTAGCCAACCCTCCTCCTCCTCAGGGAAAACCTGAGCTTTGAGGTAAGGATTAGAACCTGGGCAGAAGTGGGTTACTTTAAACCTGTTTCTGTGCAGGTTTTAGTTATGTCTGGAAGCTCCTAGAAATTCTGTATCCATGGATTCAACCATGCACAGTTTTTAAATTCCCTCAGCTCATTAGAGTCTTTGATTTTGCCATTTCACATAAGTGGCATCATTTTACTTGGCCACTAAATTACAGTGGTATTTAATGGATTTCAAGGATGTTGATATCCACAGGGAGTTCCTAAAACTAACCTCTAGCAGATACCAAGGGCCCACTGTATTTTGTCGCTATTCCCATCTCTGTACTTGCAAAGCAAATTTGCACTGCTCGTAAAAATTGGAACCCACTTCAAAACCTGCAACAATGAAAGTTTTGCTTCCAGATTTTTTCAGGACTTCTGTCTTGTGATATTTTTGTGTGCATTTTAATATGTGCTCGGCTGAAAGTGTGTTTGCCCTTTTCTGGGGCATTCAAAGTCGCCTTGTATTTAATTATGATGTCTTGAATGTTCCTCTTCATTGAGGTAGTTGTTGGGTCTTTGTCCTTGAATTGTCACCTTTGAAAGTTCAGAACACAGAAGTTTAGATCTGACCAGGAATGCTGACTGATAATGTTGGTAAGATTTAAACCCTAAACTCTGACCATGAGACTTTTGAGTTATAAAGCCCAACTTCCATGTCTGTGTGTTTGGCTTCAGTAATGACACATGCTATAACATGTCTATAAATGCAAAATACTGCTCTTGGGTAAGTAGTCATGTAATGATTAGCATGGTGTTATAGCTGGAGTGCTGCCTTCCAGGCAAAGTGAAGTCTAGTACGAATACGTACCAAGTAGCCTTCAGTATATTGCTGTTGCTCTGAAGGTTGTTAGGACAAATGGAATAAGAATGGCAGAGCACATTTGTACACTGACTTGTGCTATAGACACATCACCAACAATTTTGTTGAGCAATGAGGTATGAAGATTGGGTCATTACTAATAGATTTTTCTTTCCAGTACCAAATCTCCTGTTCAGACTGGCATTTCCACTTTCCTCTGTAGCATATGTTTGGTATAGCTCATTTCATTTTGCTTGATCAGTCTGAATTTATAAAGCTAAATCATACTTATTCCTTATCCAGTAAGCACCATGACTATGAAGCCATTATGAATGTTTGAATGTTTGAGTACAGATGTACAGGGACTGGACTAGATCACCTTCAAAACCATCCTGCTACTGATTTTTTTACTCCGTGGCTCTTACACTTTAACCGTTGTATTCATTTGACCCTCTTTGTGGTGAATAGAATAGAATTTGTCTGCTTTTAAGAATCAGAATAATTATCTGTGAGAAAATCTATTTTTTGCTTCATGGACTTGGAATGTTAAAGTCACTGCTTTTACTAGACAAAAACCTTTTTAAAAAGGATGAAATGCCCTGAGAGTTTCAAATGAAACAAGCATACAGAGAACACATCTAAAAGCATCAGCACCCAAAGAATAAGGCAAGAAATTGATCTTCAATAGCACAAAATCTAGCATTAGCAGTGGTTGTAGAGAAATCTTTAATTTCTTTCTCAGGGCCATGACTCTTTATAACATATGGCCTAAATACATTTGTTATTCCCTAAGAAATCAAACATACTGAATCAATATATTATAAGTGAGTGTTGGCTCAATGGTTCTACTCTAAAGGAGATTAACAATAGGATTTATACCCACACTATGATAGACTTTGTGATAATTTGATTGGAATGTAATTATTTATTTCGGAACCATTGGTGTTTTTACCAGTTAAACCTGTATTTATTTATGAATAAATCTGTGGTATCTAACACTTTATTATTGCTCAGAATAGGATCATGTAGTGCAGTGCAGCATAACAGAGCAAGATAGTATAGTTCAATATTGACCATAGGTGCATAATTTTAAATCGTCACAAGCTCCCTTATTATAACTTGTCAAATTGTTTAACAGGATCTGATTGTTTTTATAACTTTTTAAAAAATTCTGATTTTACTCCATGACATTGTAATAACTCTAGAACACAGTAGGAAGCAACACATTGATCAGCATCAAATCACATATAATATAACCAATATGCATTAAAGCAGCAACATGAAGCCCATTTAGGCACACGAACGTAGCAGTCCCGGAGTATCACCAGCCAATAACAAATTCGCAAGACAGGAGTAGTGGGAAAAAGTCCTGGGAAGGGGTACAGTGCGACGGAGAGGAAAGTCTTTGAAGGTAAATAATGTCCGTCCCCTGGGGTGACCAATACTCATCCAGGTTCACCACAAAGATGACACTCCTGTGCACGGGGTCCGAATGGCCGGCCGGTGGAATACGTAGGACGCCAAGGCCGCGACGGTGAGATAGCGCGCCGAGTCTGTTTCGCCCCCAACGGGGCTTTTTCAAGCGGCTGGTGGTATCAGTGCCGGGCAATGAAACGCAGGGTATAAAGCATTCTGAAACATCAAATATATACACATCACACATACAAACAAGCCACCATATTTCCACAGTGGAGACAATGCAAGAAGGCAGACATAACATACCAGCAATGGCTATGATCCGACATAATACATCCTGCGGACCCGAAGGTAAGTTTTGACAGCAGAGGCAGAGCCTAAATACAGAAATCCTAATGAGGCTCAAGTGAGCAGGGCGGATAAGGGAGGGGTCATTGAGGCCCAGGGGAACTCGCTTTGTAGATGGATTATCCACCAGGTTTCCCTCCTGAGGAGGAAATTATGGGCGTTGCAATGAGGGGGTAACCTGACTTTCTCCAAACCAGTAAATTTAAAGGAGTCTGGACTATGCTTTTTCTCCTTAAAATGTCTATAGAGGATACTATTGTACATTCCTGTGCGCACCCGAGAACGATGTTCCGACATCCTCACACGTAACTGGCGAGATGAAAAACCAACATAAACCATCCCACAATTACAAAAGACAGTACACGCACGCTTCCGATTACAATCGGTGTAGTCCCGCAGTGTATACGTTTTACCGGTGCGGAGGCTGGTAACCTCTTTCCCTCTGAACACCTGCGTGCAAGATGCGCAGTTCTTGCCGCACGGTCTACATCCTGGAGTAACTATGCTTCTGGGGCGTGCGTCCTGTAGGGTGGAATGGACCAGTAGGTCCCTAAAGTTCTGTGTACGTTTGTAAGCCACCATGGGAGGTGATTTAAAGGCAGGGATGTCAGGTAAAATACCCCAATGTTTCCTAACCACCGAGACTATCTTTTGGCTATGGGCAGTATACGTAAGTGGCCATACTATACGTTCAGACTTCCTATGGGGATTCTTCCGAAGAATGCCTTCTTGCATTGTCTCCACTGTGGAAATATGGTGGCTTGTTTGTATGTGTGATGTGTATATATTTGATGTTTCAGAATGCTTTATACCCTGCGTTTCATTGCCCGGCACTGATACCACCAGCCGCTTGAAAAAGCCCCGTTGGGGGCGAAACGGACTCGGCGCGCTATCTCACCGTCGCGGCCTTGGTGTCCTACGTATTCCACCGGCCGGCCATTCGGACTCCGTGCACAGGAGTGTCATCTTTGTGGTGAACCTGGATGAGTATTGGTCACCCCAGGGGACGGACATTATTTACCTTCAAAGACTTTCCTCTCCGTCGCACTGTACCCCTTCCCAGGACTTTTTCCCACTACTCCTGTCTTGCGAATTTGTTATTGGCTGGTGATACTCCAGGACTGCTACGTTCGTGTGCCTCAATGGGCTTCATGTTGCTGCTTTAATGCATATTGGTTATATTATATGTGATTTGATACTGATCAATGTGTTGCTTCCTACTGTGTTCTTGTGTTTAATTTCCACTGCAAAGCTTGTGTTTACATATTGTAATAACTCTAGCATGCTCTATAAACTTTTTAATAAATAGATACAATAAATTTGGAAGGAAAAATTAAATAGCTTTTTGAACTTAGTATTTACATCCATTTACAGATGGTGAGAGGGAAACTAGAATGGCCTTTAGACCATGAAATATAAAATACAAAAAAAGAAGAGAAGAACAACAAATCATTGGTAGGCATCAACCAATCATCCCCAAATTTGTTTTGCTTTTGAACATTTTAAAATGGAATGTTCACCTCCTTGATATGAATCATGGAAAGTGAAGATAATTTTTGCATAAGGGGTTTGTTACAGAATGGTGACTGGGTGCTGGGGGTCAATCAGAAAAAATACCCAGAAGAGTACATGCAGTCCACAGATCAATCACAATTGGTAGCTTTCATGTCTGTGCAGCTGTGACTCAGCCTGAGTTTTAAGGACATCTACACTGTAGATTTAATGCAATTTGAAATCATTTTGACTTTGACTGGTGCTTCAGTAAACTTCAATTCTTGTGATTCCATAGCATTGAGCCATGGCAGTTAAAGTGGTGTGAAACTGCATTAATTCTACAGTGCAGATGCACCCAAGTGTGTTAAAGTAGTTTGTATTTAATTTGCATTTTCATCCCACATGATAATAATAATAAAAATAATAACTTTATTTTTATACCCCGCCAACCATCTCCCCTTGTGGACTCGGGGTGGCTTTCAAGCGACAAGCCCAAAAGACAATTAAAAACACTGTAGAAAAAACTCAGCAATTTAAAACATCAGCTAAAAACAATACAACACAATTATATACAACATAAGAACAATATGGGTGGAAAGAAAATTACTGTGGCTGGTTACAAACAGAGTGGAATGCAGATGTCCACTCTGACTGAAGCTCTTTCCACATTCCATGCACTGTGTGTTTTATACAAATATGTTAGTGAATATATCCAGCATTGCCTGACGCCTTTGGGACTGATACTGCCTAGTTTCCCTCTTCTCCAGCATTAAGAAGGCCTACTTCATAATATCTCCATGGTAACATTCTGGCAATCGTGGGAAGTCTCTCTTTCGACCTCATCAGATGGGCAAAATTACCCAACTTATGACGCTTGCACTTCACTTGAGGCATGGAGCCTGCAGGCTCCTATCACATGATGTTGATCTACTTCTGGCAGGGCTCCATGCCTCAAGTGAAGTGGAAGTGTCATAGGAGGCAGCTACAGAAACACGGGAGGCTTCCTTTATTGCATAAGAAACAACCCGAGGGGGGGGGGGGTGACCGGGCAGAGATGTTTCCCCCCATGGGATGAAGTGAGGGGGAAGGCGGGTGATGCAGGGTGTGGGACGATGGCTTCCCCTACGAGAATCCCAGCCTTAATGGGACAGAGTCCATAGTGGCTCTTTCCTTCCTTCCCCTCTTACCCATGTCCCAGTGATATCACAGAGAACCACTTCACCTAGCAACAGCCTTTGTGATACAAACAGACAGGCATACATACATGGCAGAAATCTTGGGAGGAAGTGGGCTATTTTAACCCAGTTTCTCCCAAGATTTTGTCCCCATACCCTTCCATGACCCCGGGCTTTCCCTTGGAGGGGCTGCTGACAGTGCAGGGAGTCAATCCCCACAGGGCTCCCACCTGGAAGGATTTACACTTCACCCTCTAACTTGTTGGATGGTGGAGCAATTTTGTCTCCTCCCCTCGGAGAAGAGATTGGTTAATTTTGCAGAATTTGCTGGAAAGGAGGAGGGGCTGGCATAGTGTGGTTCCAGCCCCTTCTCCCTCATTCTGCATCAGGACATCGTTGAGTGAGGAACACCTTGGAGCCCTTCCAGCACCAGGTCTGTACAGAGGCCATGAGGGAGGCCCAGAGTTCATCCTCCAGGCTGAACTGGCCCCTTGCCCTTCGTAGGCCTCCGCTAAATTTAGTTATATCTAAGTTTAATTCTGCCTGGCTTCCCTGGACGGGGAGCCAGGGCTGGAGGGCTTCTTTTTGATTGCCCCCCCTTTCCTATAACATAATATTAATTTAAGTCCCCTCCTTGTGGCACAGTGGGTTAAACCACTGAGCTGCTAAACTTGCTCACTGAAAGGTTGGAGGTTCCAACTGCTAGCCTCAGCTTCTTTTTAAAAGGGCCCTGGGGTGGGATTCCCTTACTCACCTTCGTCCTATTCACTTCAGGGCCTCATGGCCATGCTAGGGCCATGGAGGTGGCCATTTTGTGGGCGGGGCCATTGCCGCCATCTTTAAAGGGTGGCAACCATTGCAGGGGGCGGAGACTTTGGTGAGGTCAGTGGCCATCTTGGGGGTGGGGCCATGGCAGCCATTTTGTGTTAGGCTTGGCAGCCATTTTGGTAAGGTCAAAATAAATAATTTTAAATAACTAAATAAAATTAATAATAATAAATAGTAATTAACATATAGGCACTAATAGAAATAGGAGGAAAGAAGGAGATAAGATCTGGATGCACTGACAAAATAGTAATATACTATAAATTTATGCAAAAGAAAAAGAAGGCCCCATGTTAAGGGGTTGCTATATTCCTACCAATTTATTGCAAGTAGCTTGTGCAGAAGTCATGTGTTCAAAGCAAGCCTGGGGGCAGAGTGAGTTCCCGACTGTTAATAGTCTAGCTTGCTGTTGACCTATGCAACCTTAAAGATAGTTGCATCTGCTACTTGGTAGTTGACTGCATTAAATCACTACTGACCAAGTAGGCATGCATTCAAAGCAAGCCTGGGGGCAGAGTGAGCTCCCGACTGTTAATAGTCTAGCTTGCTGTTGACGTATGCAACCTTAAAGATAGTTGCATCTGCTACTTGGTAGTTGACTGCATTAAATCACTACTGACCAAGTAGGCATGCATTCAAAGCAAGCCTGGGGGCAGAGTGAGCTCCCGACTGTTAATAGTCTAGCTTGCTGTTGACCTATGCAAACTTAAAGATAGTTGCATCTGCTACTTGGTAGCTGACTGCATTAAATCATGACTGACCAAGTAGGCATGCATTCAAAGCAAGCCTGGGGGCAGAGTGAGCTCCCGACTGTTAATAGTCTAGCTTGCTGTTGACCTATGCAAACTTAAAGATAGTTGCATCTGCTACTTTGTAGTTGACTGCATTAAATCACTACTGACCAAGTAGGCATGCATTCAAAGCAAGCCTGGGGGCAGAGTGAGCTCCCGACTGTTAATAGTTTAGCTTGCTGTTGACCTATGCAACCTTAAAGATAGTTGCATCTGCTACTTGGTAGCTGACTGCATTACATCACTAGTGACCAAGTAGGCATGCATTCAAAGCAAGCCTTGGGGCAGAGTGAGCTCCCGACTGTTAATAGTCTAGCTTGCTGTTGACCTATGCAACCTTAAAGATAGTTGCATCGGCGACTTGGGGGTTGACTGCATTATATCACTACTGACCAAGTAGGCATGCATTCAAAGGAAGCCTGGGGGCAGAGTGAGCTCCCGACTGTTAATAGTCTAGCTTGCTGTTGACCTATGCAACCTTAAAGATAGTTGCATCTGCTACTTGGTGGTTGACTGCATTGAATCACTACTGACCAAGTAGGCATGCATTCAAAGCAGCCTGGGGGCAGAGTGAGCTCCCGACTGTTAATAGTCTAGCTTGCTGTTGACCTATGCAACCTTAAAGATAGTTGCATCTGCTACTTGGTAGCTGACTGCATTAAATCACTACTGACCAAGTAGGCATACATTCAAAGCAGCCTGGGGGCAGAGTGAGCTCCCGACTGTTAATAGTCTAGCTTGCTGTTGACCTATGCAACCTTAAAGATAGTTGCATCTGCTACTTGGTAGTTGACTCCATTAAATCACTACTTACCAAGTAGGCATGCATTCAAAGCAGCCTGGGGGCAGAATGAGCTCCCGACTGTTAATAGTTTAGCTTGCTGTTGACCTATGCAACTGTCGCCCCTCTGTGGGCCCCTTGGCACTTGACCTCCCTGATAACCACACAAGGGCAAGGGTACAACCGGGTTTTATTGATAATAGCAAGACAAAGGTAAAAGGTTCAAAGGCAGTCGTTATAGGGCCTCTGGATAGTAGCTTTAACAGGGATTAGCAAGGAGTAAATAGTCCCGTAGCAAACAGGAACAGCAGCGTTGCAGCGACCCGTTGCAATAGGGCCGTTGGCAGGGATCAAGCTGGATGCCAAAGGGAAAACTCAGAGTATTCGGCCAATGCAAATGGCGGGATGTGCTAGATGATCTCTGTGGGGCTCAGCCGGCGCAAGAAGGCTGAGCTCCGTAGAAAGAATGCAAGGAAGTTCAGCAGGCAATTGATCTTTCATGGGATCGTCCCAAGACTCCTCGGTGACCTGGAGCACGACTCAGTGCAGGGCAGGGCAAAAGTGTCTCTGGATGGAATCTCTGCCGATGCAGTAGACAGGGCGGTTCCCTGCAACCACCAAAGGTTCACAGATAAGGTCCCATGCGGAATCTCATGCGGAGGGAATCTTGAGACCCAAACCGGGTGTAAGGAAGGTCTCTAAGAAGCTCTGTTGAAACACTGATGCTGAGATGAATTGCCTAGCAATTCGCTTTAGTCTTTAGTTGCAAACAAAAGCAGGATTACTGGTACAAGGCCTTGATAGCCCAAAGGCGGTGAGGCTAGCAGCTTCAGTCTTTCATCTAACAATGCTTAGCCATTAGCAAGGTGATTCCACAGTAGCACTTAGAAAGCAGGGAAGGATTACCGCTGTTGACGTGGCTTGACTTGGCACAGGGTCCCCATCAAGGCCTGGCTTTTGCTGCAAGCAGCCACAGAGTCTATGTAGAAAGTATCCACGGTAAACAACGCCAAGATGATCCTGCAGCGGAGGGAATCCGGGCAGGCGTTGCGTAGTATGCCAATAGGTAGCTAAGCAGTCTTCCTTGGGTTCCTGGCCGCCCACAAGAAGGCCAGGAAGGGTTTCTTGGAAACAGGGTAGAGTAACAGCTTGAGAAGGTCCTTCCGGTTTCAGCATTATCTGGGAAAGTCTTTCAGGCTTTTTCTCTCCGGTTCCAACGGGCGACCTGGAGTGCATGCTGGGCACAGCCCACCCGTGGATGAAGCAGGGTCCTGGCACAGTGGAGCAGAGACGAACCAACTTGGAGTTGGCTGGCTGGCGTCCCCTGGGAGGGAAAGCCCCCACGACCGTTCCCTCAGTTCATCCTGAATGCGATGTTGGCAATTATAGCATTCTGAGAATGCGTCGGACGTCACAACCTGTGATGGATGGTTCCCGGGTTGTTTGAGAACCTCAATCCTGAAGAATGTGGCGCCTCGTTAGCGCGAACCACCTGGGCTGGGGAGTAGCGCTTGGTGCTCCGAGTTCCCGCTTCTGCTATCAGCCTGGTGGGCCCCGCCTGGCCTTGACATGCCTTTTCTATAGCATCTTTCCTGGGAGGCACATGAAAGCAGCAAAGAGGCCCACAGCAGGGGCCGGGAGTTAACCCAGCTGTGCTGGAAAGTTTCTTGGAGTCAGGTGGGCAAAATGCAGACCCTAGGAAAGACGCCGTCTGAAGCTCTTGGGGTGCGACAGCAACCTTGATAACTTCATAACTGTAATTTTACTACTGTTATGAATTGTAAGGTAAACACTGATATGTAGGATGTATATTCATGCACTGGACCAAATTTACACAGATCCCGATATGCCCAAACGTGAACACAGGTGGGGTTTGTGAACAGCGGACATTGACATTGGGAGTTGTGGCTGCTGGGATTTGTAGTTCGCCTGCGCTCAGAGCATTTTGAGTTCACCAATGATGGAGTTGGGCTGAACTTCCCACACGGTGCCCCCAGAAGGGACGCACTGACATGAGCCACCCTCCAACCTCGCACGCTCTTCCTTATGCATTGCATCCCAACTCCCTGGGTTACTCCTTTGTTATTAAGATGGGACCCCATTCACTGTGATATATTTCACCCCAGTAGTTAACCATTTTTTCTCAGTTTAGACATGTTGCAAGGGTGCGGAACATGAGTCTTGGGCTATTGGCCAACCCTTCAGCTTGGAAGGGGATCCTATTAAGGGTTCCTCTGATTCCAGTTCAAGGCTCTCGGTCTCATTAAATGCCTCAAATTTAAGCCACGTCACACACACACCCCTTAGCAAGCAAGTCCCATCGAGCAATGTTAAATTTAGTAATAGTGATGGGTCAAAACAGGGGGTTAGCAATGTAACGGACTGGAATTGGCTGTCAAGAATGCCTTAAGGGTGGCCTCTTATGCCTCAGGGGCTTGAGGCTTCGGGAGTATACATTGGTTTGATGTTTCGGTTCCCTCGCTCTCCATGTTCTGTGGGTGTTACACCTCGGATGACTCTTATATTGGTGTTTGATGGTTTTGTTGTTACTCCAGTCTGGTTCCGTTCGATTGTGGGCTTTAGCAATGGCATAGTCCCAGCTGTTAGTCTGGCCCATCTGTGGGCGGTTGCGAGACAAAACTTCGGTTTTGGCCCCAAACTTCATATGATCTTGTACAGGGCGGTCAATGAGTGTGAGGAATTTGGAATGGGCATAATCCATGCCGCAGGCTACTCCCTTTTCATTTTGAGCATAACACAGTTTTGGGTGTTTACCAAAGGTGGGGAATGGCCCCACAATCGACCAGGGTGCAATTAGCTGTGCTAGCTTATTGCTTCTGGGCTCAGGGCATTTCAGATTCAAATAATAACGGTTGGCGGCATAAAAAGTTAGCCTGGTGGTCGCGCAGTCAGGGCCAGACTCAGGATAACAGAGAACCAAGCACCCTGCAATTTGGAAAGGACTGAAGCTTGTGTAGCACGAGGTTTATGCGGACACACAGGAGCAAATTTGTTTCATGCGGACGCTTGGACAGCTCCTTTGCAGCTTATTGGATCAGCATGATAGTCCTAGTATCTAAAATTGACAGGTTTATGCGGGCCCTGGTTGAATTTGGCCTAACAATAATGCATAATGGCATAGAGTGGCTGGTCAAGTCATCCAAATCTTATTTGGGGTCTAGAGACAACGTCATTAAGCTGGCGAAGTGTAGTGACCCCGTTTTTATGGCCAGTTGAGGCTTTGGTGCTATTCAAACGAATTAGCAAGCATGGGCCTGGTTACCGTTTGGCCAGCAGGATGGCATACCGCTAACAACATACCAGCTGTGGGTGGGCACCAGTAAGGTGCTAAGGATGATGGGTTTGGGGCATTACAAGTTTTGCAACCCATTCTTGCTGCATTGGAGAAGCCTCGGTGGCCAATGCTATGGGACAAGACTCGGAGGGGGTCAAACCCCGAGCAGATGGAAATCAAATGCTTTCAGGAAATGCGTGGTACTCCGTTGTAATAAGTTGATTGTGGCGATCTCATTGAAATCCGTTTTGCTGAACCATGGATGGAGTATCCTCGTCTGCGGGCACAGTTATTTTCACTGGGCTGCTAGGCAGGCCATGAGGACTCATTATGGTCAGCATTTTGGGGCAATACAGCTTTGCAACCCACTATTGCTGCATTGGAGAAGCTTCGGTGGCCAATGCTATGTGATGTGACTCAGAGAGGAGAAAAAAAAAAGAAAGAAAAAGAAAAAAACCCCTGGGCAGATGGAAATCAAATGCCTTCAGGAAATACGTGTGTACTCCGTTGTCATAATTAATGTTGGATCTGTTGTTTCAGATCCTGTGTTGCTGAACCATAGATGGAGGATCCTCGTCTGCGGGCACAGTTTCATTCACTGGGCTTCGAGGCAGGCCATGAGGATTCATTATGGTCAGCATCTGGGCCTCGCATCCGTCGCTACAGTTGAGTGGCATGGGATCAGAGGTATGCGTTGGGACGGTGTGCTCCCGCTTTTGTTGCAGTCTAGGAGAGGGCCCCCTCCAGACGTTTTGGTAATACACCTTGGAGGCAATGATCTAGGCCTTTTGAAGGGTAGGGCCCTGTACTTGCAAGCTTGGAACGACATTTGTAAAATAGGGCATGCATGGCCACGGGTGCACACCGCCTGGTCTGCGATCGTCCCTCGCTTCCGGTGGTCAGGTAGCGGGGATGTTAAATAATAATATTTTTTTTAAAAAAAATGGAATCGGCTAGGAAATGGGTGAACCGGGCCATGCGCACGGCGCTTGCAAGAGGTAGGGGCTCCTACATATTCCATGGGCAGATCTTGCTTGACAGCCCTCACCTTTACAGATCGGATGGAATCCATCTGTCGGATGAGGGCAATGCATTGTTTCTGCATGATTTAATGATAGGTGTTCAGTTAATATTAGACAGCTTGGTGGGGGATGGGAGCTAAATAGGACATTCGCTCCCAATCCATGGCGTAAATAGTTGAGTTATTCAAAGGTTTGTATACACTTAAGGCACCCCTTAAGGGTGTGGGGCATTATGCAAACACTCACCTAGACGGTTAATTTTAGGGGTGAGGTGATGGTGAATGTCTCAGGAGCGGGGAGAGTCTAGTCTCAAAAGTTGAGAGAGATTTCTCCTGATGTTTCCCTTACGGGTTGCCCGGGTTGAAGTCTACAGGGGACCCAGGTAGTACAATATAACACAACGGGTGTGGTCACTGTAGATCCAAGAAAAATATCTGAACACAGAATTTTCAAAGTATTTTTGTATTGGATGATTACTCCGATGATGTGTCAGGCAAATTAAATATATAAACCCAAGTCGGGTGCCAAAACAAAGTAACGATCCCCACGTAGCGCATCCCAGGGCAGGCGGCGAGAATCTAACATAGATATAAAGACGCTTATAGTGTATATTCACATTACATATAGTAAGCATTCAAATAAAGTAACCACTGTGTATACACCGGAGAACCTTTCTCCAAGGTAAATTCCATGTTTATGTAGTACCTTGTGCTTCCATTTTCATTTATGTTGTATAAATAACAGTAGTTACTTTATTTGAATGGTTACTTAATTTGAATGCTTACTATATGTAATGTGAATATACACAATAAGCGTCTTTATATTTATGTTAGATTCTCGCCGCCTGCCCTGGGATGTGCTACGTGGGGATCGTTACTTTGGCCTTGAAAAAGACCTGTGGGGGTCGAAACGAGGTGGGACCCCTGTACACTTGTGTCCTCGTCGGCCAAAAGATTCTGCAGACATCACCTGTACGCCACTGAGCCTACGATTGCGGTTTATGGCGAGTTTGCCTCCTATTCCCTTACTGGATTACAAACACCCATCGGGGTGGGATTACAAATACCCATCGGGGTGGAATACTACTTCTACAGCGGTGTTACTCCGTCTTCTTTTCCCACTTGCGAATTTGTGAACTTACCTTGATTGACATTGATTTCGATGTGCATTATTCCAGCTGTGGGATTAAGTTTGTGTTGTTTGTTTTGGCACCCGACTTGGGTTTATATATTTAATTTGCCTGACACATCATCGGAGTAATCATCCAATACAAAAATACTTTGAAAATTCTGTGTTCAGATATTTTTCTTGGACCCAGGTAGTACGCCTGAGTAGCTGAGGGGTAGACTTTAGGAGACGCTACCTCAGCTTACACACACCAAGTTGAACTGACACCAAAAAGTTAGTTGAGAGTCAAGTTAAATAGGTAACTATTTAAAAAAAGTTGCCCAAACTTGAAACCATATATATTTGTGTCTGTCTCGTTATTTCGGGGGGTTGGAAGACAATGTACCTTAGCTTAATGTCTGGATCTTTCCAGGTCTTTTATTAATCCGGAGCAAACTGGGAAATCACAGTTTTCTCTGGATGAATTCAGTTTTATTTGAGGCATCATCTGAACATCTCAGGCAAAACCGAGACACTGCCCATGCTTTAGGCCTGCCTGTGAGGGCCTCTATTGTATGGAAGACCACATTTTGCCAATTTGGATGGGATATAAAACTATGGTTTAACAAACCAGGTCATCCATGTGAAGCTGGGTTTATAAGGAGAGGAGAAGAAATCGATGGTTATGGAGAGGATGAAAGTACATCAGCTCAACATTTATTTATTTAATTATTATTTATTATTTCAATTTTATATTCCGCTCCTTCCTGCAGGCTCGGGGCGGATACCAGTAAAATAAATGGGCGACATGTCACAAACAAGTAGACATGTGGCCCTACAATAAAAGCATAAAACATGTTAAAACACAGTTACATCGCAACATCAGTGGTGGACAACATACAGACATATTTCTTAAACCAATATGCCTAATTAAAGGCTAGTCCGAAAAAGGGCGGTCTTGCAAGCCCTTCGGAAAGGGGCCAGCTCTGAGATGGCTCGGGTACTGTCCGGGAGAGAGTTCCATAGCACCGGAGCTGCCACTGAAAAAGCTCTTTGTCTAACTGTCGACAGATGGCAGGAGCGGATTGATGGTACCTGTAACAGATTCTGTTCATCTGAACACAATGATCTCGGGGGAACATACGGGGTAAGGCGGTCCCTCAAGTACACAGGCCCTAGGCCGTGTAAGGCCTTAAAGGTCAATACCAACACCTTGAAGGCAATTCGGTACTCAATAGGAAGCCAGTGCAGTTGCCGTCAGCAAGCGAGCAGCGGCATTCTGCACTAGCTTGAGTTTCCGGATTGTCGACAAGGGAAGGCCAACATAGAGGGCATTACAGTAGTCTAACCTCGAGATGACCGTCGCTTGGATTACCGTGGCCAGGTCGTTCCTGGACAGGTAGGGTGCCAGTCGCCTAGCCTGTCAGAGGTGAAAGAATGACATCCTGCTGACTGAGGAGACCTGAGTCTCCATGGTCAGCGAGGAGTCCAACTGAACCCCCAAGCTCTTAACCCCCAAGCTCTTTACACTGGCAATGTGTGGACTGAACCAAACTTTGCAATGGAGGTGAACAAAAACAGTGCTGCTTAAAGGATCTTTTCAGCGTCATGTGCAATAAGGTGTTTTGGCATGTGGTTTAAGACATGTATTTTGCAAAGGGCCAGAAGTCACACAGCGTGTAACTGCTTATTCTGCTGTGTCAAAGACATGGCTGTTTATAGGACTTACAAAAAACTCTTAGGAGAGGCTGAGACAACAGAGTACACTGTTCTTTTGTCAGGATTCATTCGACCTCTTCTTCATTTCCACTGCGTTCTGCCTAGCAACAGTTGCTAGGAAGAGCAAGCGTTCCACACTAATGACTGGCAGATGTTCAAGAAGTTGGATCCCCCCTGGGTACATGTCTTTGGTGTCCCTGTGGATTATTTATAGATGACAAAGACTTCACTGAAGTCCAGGCAGCTGGGAAGAGCTTTACTGAGCGATTTCATTTCTAACGTTGTTTCAGGGTGATAATGTAATTAATACAGTTGAGAAATGAGAAACAGGCCTCCTGCTTCGGGGAAGTTTCTCCTCAGGAACTCCTTGTAGCCGACTATTCTTGTCAAGCAGGGTAATGTGCCTTCAAACCTCCACTGACAGAAGACGTATCACTGCGTCGGCAGAACCAGAATGTGACAAGACAACTACAGTGTGGAAGAGTGACTGCCAAATGTCTTTAATAACACTCTGAGGCTCCAGCAAGGAAGCATATTTCAAGCAAGAAGTCAATGCAGAGATGTTAGAAACCTAAAAGGCCACTGAAGGAACAAAAAGAAATGTTTTAAGCTTACTGAAATGAAAAATTTCAAGAAAGCAATACAAACCAATTCTGATGGTTGTGAGGGAATTGGAATGACTTTTCACATGTGTGTACCTCTGCATTTAGTTTCAGCTGGTACGGGAAACAGAGACTAGGACTGAATGTTGCCTTGTGTCCCTCACAATATCTAGCAGAGAAAAGAACTGAAGCTTACTATTTTTCACAAAACATATAAAATAGTGCTTTCTCACAAATATAATAATGTATGTTTAAATTATGTATGTGCATCATATACACAGCGTCATCTTCTTGAGGAAAGGTGAAAAAAGGTACAACATGGTATGTGGAAAGTTTGAAGCATCTCCTTTAGAGAGAGCTCCTATCACATGTGCATCATGGAAAGCAAGCAGGAAGGGACAGTGATAAGTGATCACATGTAATCCCAAGAGAACAAAGAACAGGCCCATGTGGTGGAGGAATAGAGAAGGTATAAACGATACAAACAAACAGGAAGTAGCCATAAACATGCGTTGCCAAAATTACTAGAAAGAACATGCAATCTCATGTTTATTTATTTTATTTATTTATAAATTCGATTTGGTAGACCGCTCTCTCCGGAGCCCAGAGCGGTTTACAACACAATCAGTAAAATCAGTAAAATCAGTAAAACATCAGTACAGATAAAAACGGATACCCAAAGGCCCCACTCCCCACAATAACCCCGGCAGCAATAATGTACAGGCAATACATGGCAAAACGGTATGATGGCCGCTGGCGAGCTATAGAGGCATCAGTTGGAACCAAATGCCTACCTATATAACCAAGTCTTCACAGACTTGCGGAAGGCCAGCAAGCCCCGTATTGCTCGTACCTCCTCCGGTAGAGAATTCCAGAGGATCGGAGCGTCCACTGTAAATGCTCTCTGCCGGGTGCTCGACAGCCTACAGATCTTAATACTAGGGACTTCTAGTAGATTGAGCCCCTCTGAACGCAGTGATCTTCTGGGTTTATATGGGGTAAGACGCTCCCTCAGGTACACTGGCCCCAAGCCATATAAGGCCTTGAAAGTTAGAACTAACACCTTGAAGGAGATCCGAATTCAATGGGAAGCCAGTGCAGTGCACGCAGGAGTGGAGTCACATGCGCAGATCTTGGAGCTCCCGACAGCAGGCGCTGCTGCGTTCTGCACCAGCTTAAGTTTCCGGATCATCGACAAGGGTAGGCCAATGTACAGCGCATTACAGTAATCGAGCCTTGAGATGACCGTGGCTTGGATCACCGTGGCCAGGTCGCTGCGGGAGAGGTAAGGAGCCAGCCGTTTCGCCTGCCGCAGATGGTAGAACGCTGTCTTGCAAGCACAGGCAATCTGCGCTTCCTTCGACAGTTGGGTGTCCAGCTGGACCCCAAGGCTCTTAACTAGGGGCTGTGGGCGAAGTGCCACACCATCAAACGCCGGCAGCTGGGTCTCTACTCCCGGGCGGCCCAGCCACAAGATCTCCGTCTTCGCCGGGTTCACCTTCAACTTACTGGCTCGCAGCCATCCAGTTACGGCTTCTAGGCAGAGATGGAAATTATCGGGTACAGATTCCACCCCGGGGTCCATCCTCAGAATGAGCTGGGTGTCATCAGCGTACTGATGGCACTCCAGCCCAAAACTCCGTACCAATTGGGCGAGTGGTCGCATATAGATGTTAAATAACAGCGGGGAGAGAATGGCCCCCTGAGGGACACCACAATGTAAGGGGGCGCCCTCGGAGACCACCCCTCCCCACTTCACTCGCTGCTGGCAGTTTTGGAGGAAGGAGGACAGCCAGTTGAGGGCTGTCCCCCTCACCCCCGCCACCGCCAGGCGGTGTGTCAAAAGTTGGTAATCGACAGTATCAAGCAATACATTCAGAGCATGCAAAGTTGCAAACTCCAACAATCTATCATTCTGGTTGTGTAGCAAGAGCAGATTGTCCATAGTTGTTTCATGCTAAGAAAAATGCACTCTACCCATGCTCAGTGTCCCTTCTGTATACCTGGAATCCTTGGTATGGCATCCTAAGATTGTCTAAGAACCAAAAGGCACATTCAAAGACTCTCAAATGCCTTGGAAATTCAAAATTGACATGGCTCCAGATAATGCTTCAAGCATCTGGAGAACTCAATGCTGGTATTTGCCATCAGTGGGCCAGTGAATGCACTCCAGGTTTAAGCCTGAACTTTAAAAACTTTAAGAAAACTTTCAAAGCTCTGAACCTATCATATTTTGGGAATTTGATTTACTATTCCTCTGATAAAGAAGCCACCAACTGCCACTGGTTCAAACAACTCTTTAACACAACATATAAGTGACCTGCTACAAATAATTTGGTACTTTAATCAGTTCCTTTACCCAATATTGAAGTGAAACTGCAGTATATTATGATTGCGGCTTAATGAAGGATAGTTTCATTATTTTTCTGGGTGTAACGGCAACTTTCTAGTGACTTTTATAGTTATGCAGCTGTGGCAGAGAAAGAACATCACATGATTCAGCTGCTGACTCACTAGACAGCTGCATTAAGATTTTTATTATAACATAATTTAAAATAACTATTTTATTTATTTTGAGAAATGGAAAAGGAAATACTTATTTTTAAATATTGCAGTTACAGTGCTATCTAGTTGGGAGACCTTGGAACTATGTTGCAACTGATTAAGCACAATTTTCAAGCTTTTTTCTTCATCTTTTCATTAACAACAGCACAACCATTTTAAAAACCAATTTATACTTTATATTTTATTTGTTTTTTAACATCTCTCAGACTGCCAGGGCTTCTGAGGTGATGTACAGCAAATAAAAAAGGTAAAGGATTCAACCCCACTTTCACTCACTGCTAAGAGCAACTATATAAAGAAAAGAGCTCCTCCTCTGTGTGGAGGCTCACCATGTGATTCTCAAGGTTCAGAAAATCAGGGGACAAGGCAAGAGCAGTTTCTCCTCCTTGCAAGTTTCTTTCACTTGGTTTAGAACTTCTGAAAAGAGCTTAGGTTTGTATGATACTGCTGGCTGCTGAAAAAGGATCACAAGCAGATAAGACACTTTTTGCCATACATCAAGGGAACAATGACCGCATAGGGAAGCTGATGAGGAAACACAACATACAAACAATATACAGACCTGCTAAGAAAATCCAACAAATACTACATTCGGCAAAGGGCATGAAGGATCCTCTCACCTCTGCAGGAGTCTACCGTATACCATGCAGCTGTGGAAAGGTCTACATAGGGACCACCAAATGCAGCACCCAAACACAAATCCAGGAACATGAAAGGCACTGCATACTACTTCAGCCAGAGAAGTCAGCCATAGCAGAGCACCTGATGAACCAACTTGGACATAGCATATTATTTGAGAACACAGAAATGCTGCACCAATCTAACAACTACTATGTCAGGCTACACAGAGACGCAATTGAAATCCACAAGCATGTGGACAATTTCAATAGAAAAGAAGAAACCATGAAAATGAACAAAATCTGGCTACCGGTATTTAAAAAGCCTCTCAAATTATAACATTGAATAAAGAACAAAACTCAAATACAGGGCAACTCCTGACCAGAAAAAATCCAGGAACCTCTCAACAAAGAATTCCTCCAGGCAGGAACAAGCCACACCAAAAACTGTCAGGCCATCAAATGCTAATCAAGGTAGCCAACTGAAACATTCACACCTATATCCAACAGACAAAGAGTGCTTGGTCCCATTCTGGACCTTCCAGATATATAAACTCAATTTTCCTAGTTTCCAACAGACCACACAACCTCTGAGGATGCCTGCCACAGAAGCAGGTGAAACATCAGGAGAAAATGCTTCTAGAACATAGCCATACTAAACCTACAACAAACATACAACAACCTACTGTCCAATAAGACTTATCTACATTGTCTGCTTAATTCATGGTATGGAGCAATAATCTGACTGTCCCTGAAGAGGGCCACATACTTCATACCCAATCGATCATGGTGGTAGAGTGGAGTCTCCATGTTCCAGCTGAGCTGAAACCAGTTTGTCCCCACTGGACTGTCACCTTAACCTAGCAGCACAATTGCTGGAAAGCTATTGAGATTCAGAGGAGCTCCTGGAACTTGCATGATCACAGAGAGGAGTGGGTGGCTATCTGCAGGGAGGATGGAGGTGAAACAGATCTTATCCATCTCCAAGAAAAAAAGGATTGTGGTGATAACTCAGGTAGACAGTGGACTGGTCTGCATCAGACCTGTCTTGCTATCCACACCCTGCCCAAAGTGTTGAGTTTCACCCAAACTCTAGAGCTTTCCTTGACTTTCCTTAGCATGGGACTAAACCATTTTACTGCACAATAAGGACCAGAAGACCCTGGATGTTGTGTAGACATCCAGGAGTGGACACTGTGGATTACTGGGTTCATGTCTTTGGTTCTCCTTCCTTTGAAATAAGAAGGAGCTAAATTCAACACTCAGTAATTTCCGTGCTTCTGTGAGTGAGGATGTCATTCTGCTGTACAGTATCTTTCAGCTCCTGGAAGTGTTGGAAACACATAGTTATCAAAAGGATGGACTTAGTGTTGCACTTCAATTTTCGCTGTGCAGTACCACCCAAGATATTCTGTTGAAGTATGACATAAATCCATCAGATTTCTCCAAGCTGCAGCTTCACAGGCCAGAAGCAAACTTTGCATTCTTCTCCTGTCATCTGTCTAGACAAGACTAACATTTTGTTTCTTTCCAGGATCTGATCTTTCTGCATGGCTTGGCTTTATTGAAGCATCATTAGGCCAGCCCAGCAGTGGGTATTCTCAGTGATCTAAGGGCCAAATCTCAATGGACCCTGGGGGCAATCCCAAAAATAAAAACGTCAAAAAGTACATTTCGCAGAGCACTACAACTGACAATTTCTGGATTGAGGCTGTTGGTGAAGTGAGCACGGACATCCTGTACCAGACATTAGGACTATTTTGCTTTACCAGTATGTAGAAAATATGTGTGTGTGTGTGATCTGGAAGTTTGTGTAAATAATGCTGCATAAATGTGAAGGATAGCTAAGTACACTTGCTGAAGTACACTTGTTTTTGTAATATTAATTCTCTACATGCATCTACATGGGCAACAAATTTACATGATGGTCCAAAGTATTGTTGCTTCTGACCAGTCCCAGATTTTAAGAAAGACAAAATCCAGGGTGAACTCCACAAAATAATAGAAAACCAGGACTGTCGTCTTTCTTGCAATGGGTAGGCAATTACAATATATTTAGTATACACAGCAATATACACATATTCATAGCATAAGATACAAACAACAATATAATATATCGCATGTATGCACAACACGAGATGTGCTGAGAACAATCTAATATAACACTGCTATATGTACAGTATGATAAGATAATCAATACTACAGAGGTACATACTGTAAATATATACAAACGAGATATCTAAATGCCAAGGTGTAATATTCAACATGTACGTATCACATAGGAGCCCTGGCACATTAGACTGGATACATATAACCATGCAATTGTATGTTTTAAATGTTAATTTGTTGTTATATGGTTATTTTTTTTAGTTTGTTTGCTTGTGTTGTATTGGAGGGCAGAGACTGCCTTGTGTAAACCGTTCCGAGTTGCCTTCGGGCTGAGAGGGGCGGTATAGAAATGTGACAAATAAATAAAGAAATATTAAACACTAATGGAAGAACCAACCTCTAGAAAATCTGGAGCAAACGCAGGTTAGAACCAAATAATATGATGAACCTATGATATCAATCAGTATATGGATCAACAGGTGATAAGAAATCATAACCAATATGATATGTCAAATAAATAGCCACATCGAAGGTGTCGTGGGCGCTAATGGTATAACAGATGCTCCTGGATGGCTCTTTCGAGAATGAGAATGAGCTGGTGTACAGAAACCAGGGCTCGAAGAAAACCACAGCCTTGATCCAAGCAGAATCAAGGAGAAAATGATTGCGGAGCCAAAATGTGTGGCAAACCGAGAGGTGGACGTCAATGCCAATAACACACAATTAGGTAAGTAAGTAACAATGAGGCATAAGACTCTAATGAGAAGCAAAGGCTGGATCATGATGTGGTGCTAGGGGAGAGGCAGAGACGATAGGCGGAATGCTCCAGTATGGTTGGGCGTATATTAGTGCCGAGGAAAGTTAAACACAGTCCAAAGTCTATTATATGTTCATTTATATGTTCGTTTATATGTGTGTATAATGTCAAAAATGCATATACTGTACTGTGTACTGTAATAAACGGCAGGGATTGTCTGCTTGTATGTCTACCTGTAATCCGCCCTGAGTCCCCTTCGGGGTGAGAAGGGCGGAATATAAATAAAGTAAATAAAATAAAATAAATAAAATATTATAATCCAAATTATTTTGAAAAGGTAACCAAAGTCTGGGATACAAGTGTATCCAAAGTACCTCTGAAAGTAGAGAATCAAAATGGGAATGATCTCAAGGATGCAGAGTGGTGGAAATACATCAGAGAGATGGAAATGAGTCTGCCGACGGTTGGTGGAAAATGTCAGAGGCCCAAGCTTAGGGGTGCAGAAAATGAGGGATGGCAGCATTCAACCATATGAACACTAGGGTCAGTTCAGAATCAAAGTCAGTCCCACTATTCATCTCCTCTAGTTGCTTTGCTTAATGTGTTAAGCAGCTGTGCCCCATGTTATAGGTGAGGTGAGCTTCATAAGTTATGTGAATACTATGGAGCTTATTCTTGCCTGAAGATATGCCCTAAGAAATAAAATGTATCGATTAATTTGGATGTTTTATGTTAATGTTTTATGTTAGTTATACTTTTCAATAGATTACATTTTATTTAAGTTATAGTTGTTCTGTTTAAGATATCTTTTATGTGAGGTCATTCTGAGTTATTATATTTGTACTTATTGTCATTGAGGCATTGAATGTTTGCCTTTTTGTTTGTTGGAATCCACCCTGAGTCCCCCCATATTATTATTGTCATTATTATTATTATTATTATTATTATTATTGTATTCTCAAAATGTACAGTAGTGTTGAAATATCAGCTCCCTTATGGGCATTAAAACTAAAGTTTTGAATATATACAGCTGCAATATAAAGATTTTTCTTCAATAGTAACTATGCCCCACCTTCCTTCTTTGCTTTTCATGTCTTGCAGTATTAAATTCACACTAGAATCAATATTAGTTAAGATACTTGTCTAAACTGTATACAGTTATAGCACCTAAAAATAACTGAAAAATTTGACTGCACCCTCGTTCCCAGTATTCTTTTTTATGTGGACTCTACCGCATGCAAAGTGGACTAATACAAGTGTGTGTCACTATGGTTAGAAATATTATAAATTATATCCCTGTGAGTTATTTAATTGAACCTATAATTATAACACAACCACTGTTTAGCAGGAGTTATGTTGTGCTTTCTTTCATCTGCTAAGCCTGTTCCTGTTGGATCTGTGTTGCAATGTTGCTAAATTGTATAACCAAAAGATGGCAGCAGTCCATCCTGTATGTGTTTTCATTGTCCCATGGTCCATTTCTAATCACACAGTTCTAAGAAGAGGGAAAATCCATTTTAATGCTGCCTTTTAATGTTCCTCCTGAGTAGAGTTACGTGTAGGAAACTTAAATTTAAGATCATATCAAACAGGGAGAAACCAGAATGCGATAGTTTCAGTCTGGTAACTCAGTTTGTGAAAGGGCAAGTATCCAAGCTAGAATGAGAACTGGGGAGGAAAATATGTTTCTTATTTGCAGAAAGGTTAGACAGAAGAGATTTTCATTTCCTCCCGTTAAACAGTTTTACTCCTCCTGCTAATGTGTTTTATATAGCAATGTCTCAAAATGTCCCAATTTGGTAGGTACCATCATGATTAATTCTCTATCATGACACTACTTCAGTAACTTTTGAAATGTCTCATTTTTTTCCTCCTCCCATTTCCCCTCTTTGTTAGTTTACATGACTTTAAAGTGCAAAAATAGCTTATACTCAGATAAGCAAGGGCAGTAGGGCAAACCTTCTTCCCAGTAGGCTCTGGCAAAAGCAAATATCTAAGTCCTCCAATACGATTCTGTGGTCAACAACTGGCAGACGTTGTGCTAGAGAACTATAAAAATTATATAAAACTAGCATTTTTTAATAGTTTTTCACTTTCACTGGCATTCTTCTGTGCCTCCACCTGCAGCTAATTTGGAGGGCGTGCTGTGTTTTTCAATGGCCTCCTTCAGAGACTACATAAAAACATAAATTGAAATAAAAAATTTAAAAGACAAGACATAATCATATAAGACACACAATGCATATCTCTCAATTTTTTCTAATTTTGAGCCTTTTTATTCAATTATAGGGCAGTTTGTCAGTGTTTTAAAATTTTGGGGTGATTTTGGACCCTCCAAAATTAATTGAGGCCTTTGTGTGCATCCTAGTAGCTCACAAATGAGCTGGGTACTACATATGGCCCAGGAGCTGAGCTTTATCTGTCCATCTGTAAAGGGAAGACCTCCCAGACTGCCCCCTCACCCCGATGTTTCAAGATATTAAGACAAAAGGTAACCCTAGGACAGCTGCAAAAGTTTCTTTGTCTCCCACATTGCAGCCTGGGACCTGAAGGATGAGTCAAAAGACTCATCTTATATTCAAGAGATGCCTGTGTGTTTCGCCAATGCCCTTAATATCAGCTCTTCATGCTAGCCATGCAAGTTTTCAAATAATTAAAAGGTACCATTTCTTTGGTAGGTTTTGGTGTATGCCTTTGATTTGTCTATCAAGTAAATTGGTCCATATCATATGAAAACTAGATATTTTAGTTTTTCCTTTAGGTTAAACCAAGACTCCCAATGTACATAGAGTCATGTCTCACATTCACACTTTAAATGTACAACACAGCAAAATTTCAGTGTACATTACTTGCTGTAAGTCCAACTGCTGCATAATGTATCAATCCTATTATCACTTGGATACATTCCACATTTCAGGGGACTTTCAGGAGGCACCTATTTGCAGAATAATGAGAATCTTGTTAATGCATCCAATGATGGTGTGAGTTTCCTTGTCTACAGAGCAATTGAATAGGAATAGAAAGGTCAGAGAACTTGATGGGTTAACCCCAAAGGTTGCAAGTCACTAATATAATGGAACCAAGGCTCTCAAGGCTGAAGCAATGGTACAATATTCAAAATTGTTCACTCACAGGGACAATAGTATTATCAACCATCCACAACCCAGAAAAGATCTGATTGTGGTAGAAATGGAATACGATCTTCAAACAAATATATTGATATGGATCAACACAGCTGCTTGTTTTGTTCTTATTTAAACTATCCTTGTGGCCAAGGAATAGTGCTATGATGAGCATCTGTATTTCAAAATTTCTTCTACACTGTTGGTGGGTCTCTTCTGTGGTACCTTAGAAGAGAAATTGGCCTTTCAGTAAAAAGAAGGGATGTATGTTGAGTCACACAAGGCTTGTTCCACATATGTAACTTACTATAATCCTAGCTCTAGTGAAATACTATAATACACACACACACACACACACACACACACACACACACATGCTTCCTGGTAAAGTAGAGTATTTTTGTGTTAAGAAGCAAATGGAGTAATCTATGAACACAAGATAATTTTACACCAGCACCAGAGATTTTGTAGAGCTTTGAACTGCTTACTTGACGTTGATTATAAACATTGTTTATTTACTCCTCTTTTTTAAACATATATAACAGATTGAGAATCCCTTTTCTGAAATGTTTGGGAACAGAAGTATTTTAGATTTCTGATTTTATTTTGACTTTTGGAATTTCTGAATTGGAATATCACATATGAGAAGAATTGGAAATAGGAACCAATTCTGATCATGAAATTCATTCATATTCATATACATCTTAAACACATAGCTTGAAAGTAATTTATGCACAATATTTTTAATAATCTGGTGTATGTAACATGGTTTGTGTATATTGAACCATTAGAAATCAAAAGTGTCACTAGCCCAGCCACGGTTGTGGATAATACCAGATTTTTTTAGTATTTTAGATTTCTGGATAAGGATGTTCAACTTATATTATTACACTAGCTTGGGGATCTGGAGGTGCCCGGGTTATTTGAGGAAGGCATTGTGTGCCAAGGTTGGTTCCTATTAGATGTTTATGTGGCTTGCAGTGGTCTCAGGAACATATTGAAGGTACTGCAAGTCCCATTGGCCATGGTCCATCCCCTTCCAAACAGCACCAGGATGTAGAGTGGGTCATGGGGGCTCTGTGTGTCACATTTGGTCTTGATCATTCTTTGGATGAGGTTTGCAGCGGTCTCGGAAGGTGAGTGAAGGTATTTCAAGTCCCATCATCTGTGGTCCATCCTCCTTGAAACAGCACCAGGGTGTTGAGTGGGTCAAGGGGGCCCTGTGTGCTAATATTGGTCTGTATTGGTCATTGAGTGAAGGTCGCGTTGTGAAGTGGGCCATTGGGCCCCTGTGTGCCAAGTTTGGTCCTGATCCGTCACTGCTGTGGGCCACAGTTTCTGATTTCCTGAGGCCTTTCCTTTTCCCTCTGAGTCACCTTAGAATGTTGGAATGTGGATGGCCAATCGGAGTCCTTTATGCAAATACCATTTCAGTGGCAACCAATCCCCTCTGTCTGGGGCTGTAGAATTTTGGAGTTCTGAGGCTGGCCAATCAGAGTCCTTTATGCAAATAATCCCATAGTGGCAACCTATCGAAACGCTGTCACATATTCCTTGGCACCTCCGCACCTCCCAGAAAATGAACGTTCCATTTCCAACAGAAAAAAAACTGTCATTTGGCTAACTCAAGCATTCAGTTGCATTCTGTTTTGCTGGCCAATCAGAGTCCTTTATGCAAATAGTTCCTCAGTGGCAACCAATGCCCTCTGTCTGGTGCCTTAGATTGTTGGAGTTCTGAGGCTGGCCAATCTGAGTCCTTTATTTATTTATTTTTATTTATTTATTAGGCTTCTAGGCCGCCACTCCTGGGAGGTTCGGGGCAGCTCACAACAGGCAAGGTACAATAAAAACATATTAAAACAAACTAAAACACACCAAAACACAACTCATAGTATAAAACATCAAGATTAAAATACAGCATGATGTGCCGAGTGCAGAGCACAACAAATGCAGAGTACAACAGAATCGGCGGGCTATGCATTAGCGGAGCCTATAGGCATGCCCGCCTGAAGGGCAAGAGGTCTTGGATAGCACGCGCTTCAGCTGGGAGAGCGTTCCACAACGTGGGAGCAATCACGGAGAATGCTCTCCTGCAAATAATCTGGTGCCTTAGAGTGTTGGAGTTCCGAGGATGGCCAATCAGTGCCCTTTATGGAAATAATCCCACAGTGGCAACCAATCGAAATACTGCCACATATTCCTCCGCACGCGCCGCCGCACCTCCGCCCGCAAACATTGACTTTTATTATATACATAGAATCGAATGGATAGATAGAAGATGAGTATTTGACTGCAAAATGTCTTTTTCTAATAAAAAAATTAAAATACAATTGTTATTGCTAAATCCTTAGGCAGGTGGTAAAACCCCAACTTGATTAAGGTTTCAAGTCATCTCAGTAATTACTTCAAGTAATTCATTCTATGCCACAGCATTCAACAGAGAAAGGGTCTGTAAAGAAACCGATAGAGATGATAAAATGGAGATTGGACTGAGCAAATATTCATTAACAGAATTGCTGATAATTTTTTTAGTATCCCTGGAGTTTGCTCATATAGGCTGATTGTCTTCCTTGCAAAACCAGATTTATTTTTTAAAAAGTTATTTGTGCAAAGGAGCATATTGCAACAGACTTTCATTGTTGGTTTGTTTTATTTTTGAAACAATCCTGCATGAATCTATGTGATGATAAAAGACATTAGACAGAGACAGAAGAATTGCTCTAAACCCTATTGCAACCCCACTAAGAACAAGCATTTAATGGCTGGTAAAATAAAGTGAAGTGGCAAAGTAGTATCCAGATATTTTCTAGGCATCAACCCCTGTAAATTAAGGGAAACCTGTGAAAATGTCTAAGGATTATTGACCTCATCACAAAGGGCTATGGATTCAGCATGCATTGTGGTGAATCTGTGGGGTCCCAGAGGGGGGCGTGGAGCACCTGTCACTCATGCCCTGCTTTGTCCAACTTATCTGGCCCCCCATCCCACGTGGGTAAGCAATGCCACCCAGTTTCCCCCCATTGCTCCTAAAGCAATATGGGAAACCTCCTGTGTTGCTGCAGTGGCAGCATATGCTGCTTGTTCTCCCCTTTTGCCACAGAGCCTAGTCGGAGGTCTCTGTGCATCATGTAATGGAGTCCATGTTGAAACGGGAGAGAAAGTGGTGTACAGCAAGCAAATCAGTCCGTCTGATGAGGCTATGTGTCATTTTTGTACATCCAGCTATAGAAGATAGCTAGTCATTTCTCCACTCTCTACAGTTTAGGAAATGGCTGTCTTAAGAGTGGCTGTAGCAGAGAAAAGTAGCATTTGGATAGGGTTGGATGTATGGCAGTTATACATGTCCAGGATGTGGTTTCTCACAACAAACTGCAGTTAACAAAAGATGAAAAAAAAACCCTTTTCAATAATGCTTGGGGTATGCTGAAGTGGGGGAGAGGGGCATCATCTATCTCCAGAGAGGGGTAATGTGTTTTCTTATTAAATGGCTTCTTATCGGACATAGCCCATTTTATTTCTCAAAATCGAAAAAACAACCCTCCAAATGGAGAATATCTCATTAGGCTTTATGTTGCAAAGTTGCCGACTTGCGAATGATTTAGGGCAAGGGGCTGTTTGTGTGTTGGGAGAGGCATCTAGCCTCACAGAAGGTAGTGTAAGTTACTCCTTTGTGGTTGAATGAAGAACTGCAGCCATATATACATCCACCTGCTGGGAATGATGGTACAATAGAAGGTGAAACACATGTTTTGGCTAAAAAAAGTTCTTGAAGACATTTCTAGACTCAACTTTCTTTTTTTGGCCACTTATCATTAATGCATAATGCTTTCCCACCCTTTAAAGCACATCACTTCCCTTCCAGTGAATACGAAGAGGACTTGACGTCAGAACTTTGCATTTTCTGTCTGGACAATAAGACGACAGCGGAATTTGGAAATTAAATGAGAGAAAGGTGAGTGGTTCCAGTAATGTCTCAGAATATTTGGAGGTAGGTGATTCTGTACTGCACAGCACTCACCAAGTAAACTATCTTTAGGAAGTTTTCCCAAGCACCAGGTAAGTACGTGCTTCCTCTGTCGTTGTGGGACCAAACATCTTTCTCTAGGTTTAATCTGGTCAACAGATCTCCATCAGGAGAAGTTGGATAATATCAATATTGAGGATACCTGGGACTATCTGAGCACAGCATCTAATCGTACAATAAAAGGAGATAAACATGTTTTGGATAAAAAAAATTCTTGAAGACCTTTGTAGACTCAACTTTCTCTTTTTGGCCACATATCATTGATGCATAATTCTTTCCCACCCCTTCGAGCACATCAGTAACCTACCAGTGAACAGGAAGAGGACTTGACATCAGAACTTTGCATTTTCTGTCTGAACCGTAAGATGACAATTTGGAATTTGGAAATTAAAATGAGAGAGGAGAGTGGTTCCAGTGATGTCTCAGAATATTCCCGAACCCGAAGGAAATTTCTCCTACCGATATATCTGTGCTTTACAATTGATTTCTACTAAGAAGAGAAGAAGACGAGTAGGAGGAGGGAGCCAAGAGACCAATAGCTGGAAGCAACTCGTTTCACTGGCATTTCCAACCTAGAAGGCTCTTTCTCGATCGACATTCAAGACTGGTTTGTGGCTCCCAATAAGAATCATGGTTGGTCCCCCATCTTCAAGAGCACAACAGTATTAATGTTGAATCTGTGCCATCATCGAGGGAAGCAAGAACGCATCCTAGCAAAACTGGTTTCCTGCCACATTTTTTATGCTTATGGAAAACAATTCTCCCTTCGCATTATCGCTCTTTTCTTCTTCCCGTCCTACATGTGGATGTACATATTTCTGGCTACTTCCTCTAAAGCCATCCTGACTTATCTAGGTGCGTTTATAGTGATCTGTGAACAGTGTGGAGCGACTGTTTTCCTTATCCGTTTTGTCTTGATGATGAGAAACTCTTCCCGATTTGCATGATTGCTCTTTCCTACTTCCTGCCATACATGTGGAGATAAATATTTCTGGCAAGGTCCTCTTTACTTATCCTATCATGCAGAGATGTGCTTATATTCACTTGCAAAGGTATTGATTTGCGATAATCTACATATATGAAACTCTTCCCAATTAGCATTACCATTCTGTTCTTCTTCCCGTCCTACATGTGGATGGATGTGATTCTGACAAGGTCCTCTTTTTCCCTCCTGCCTTGCGGAGGTGCTTTCACATTGATATCTGCATATATCAATGTGTGATCCTCTCTCATCTAACGTCTCTTTAACATGAGGAAGGAAAAGTCTTCCTCTTTATATGTATCATGAAGAAATTCGAATTCGAAATTCACCTGCTGGGAATGATGGTATGAATCTGAAGGAACAATTTGCCATCACCAGGTAAGGCATTTCCAAGGAATGATTTGCAACAAGCATGTAAGGGACTTTTAAAGAATGATATCCATTTGCCCTGTACGTCAAGGATTTGGAGGTAGGTGATTCTGTACTGCACAGCACTCACCAAGTAAACTATCTTTAGGAAGTTTTCCCAAGCATCAGGTAAGTACGTGGTTCCTCTGTCGTTGTGGGACCAAACATCTTTCTCTAGGTTTAATCTGGTCAACAGATCTCCATCAGGAGAAGTTGGATTATATCTATATTGAGGATACCTGGGACTATCTGAGCACAGCATCCAATTGTGCAATAAAAGGAGATAAACATGTTTTGGCTAAAAAAGTTCTTGAAGACTTTCAGACTCAACTTTCTCTTTTGGCCACTTATCATTGATGCATAATTCTTTCCCACCCTTTCGAGCACATCAGTTCCCTTCCAGTGAATAGGAAGAGGACTTGAATTCAGAACTTTGCATTATCTGTCTGGACCATAAGACGACAGCGGAATTTGGAAATTAAAATTAGAAAGGTGAGTGGTTCCAGTGATGTCTCAGAATATTCCCGAACCCGAAGGAAATTTCTCCTACCGATATATCTGTGCTTTACAATTGACTTCTACTAAGAAGAGAAGAAGACGAGTAGGAAGAGGGAGCCAAGAGACCAATGGCTGGAAGCATCTCGTTTCACCGGCATTTCCAACCTAGAAGGCTCCTTCTCAATCGACATTCAAAACTGGTTTGTGGCTCCCAACAAGAGTCATGGCTGGTCCCCCATCTTCAAGAGCACAACGGTTTTAATGTTGAATCTGTGCCATCATCGAGGGAAGCAAGGACGCATCCTCGCAAGACTGATTTCCTGCCACATCTCCTTACGCTTATGGAAAAAAATTCTCCAATTGCATTATTGCTCTTTTCTTCTTCCTGTCCTACGTGTGGATATACATATTTCTGGCTACTTCTTCTACATCCAAACTCTCTCACGGAGGTGCGTTTATAGTAATCTGTGAGCAGGGTGAAGCAACTGTTTTCCTTTTTCGTTTTGTCTTGATGATGAGAAACTCTTCCCAATGCTCATGAAGAATTCCTGCCATACATGTGGAGAGAAGTATTTCTGGCAAGATCCTCTTCAGCTATCCTATCATACAGAGATGTGTTTATATTCACGTGCAGATGTATTGATTTGCGATGATCTACATATGTGAAACTCTTCCCAATTCGCATGACCATTCTGTTCTTCTTCCCGTCCTACGTGTGGATGGACGTGGTTCTGACAAAGTCCTCTTTTCCCCTCCTGTCTTGCAGAGGTGCTTTCACATTGATATCTGCATAGATTAATGTGTGATCCTCTCTCATCTATCTCTCTTTAAAATGAGAAAGGAAAAGTGTTCCTCTCTATATGTATCATGAAGAAATTCTAATTTGAAATCCACCTGCTGGGAATGATGTTTAATACACTTCACCATCCAACTTGTTGGCTGGTGGAGCATTTTGTCTCCCCTCGGAGAAGAGATTGGTTAATTTTGCAGAATCTGCTGGAAGGGAGGAGGGGCTGGCATGGTGGTGCCAGCCCCCTTTTCCCTCAGTCTGCATCAAGACATCGAAGAGGGAGGCAGCGTGCGAGGAGAGGCCCTCAATTCGATGACGAAGGTCAGTTTGGGGCCTGTCTAGGAGTGACTGGTGGAGTTTAGCTCCCTGATGGGGCTTCCTTGCTCCCTTGGGATGCAGCTGCCCTTTTTTTGGGCCAGATGGACACGAGTCCAGGCCATCTAAATCCCTCTCCAGGGGGTTTTGAGTTTAGGGTGGGGGATTCCTGGGCCTTTAGGTCACCATGTGCACCCAGCCCCGACTCACCTCAACTTCAAGGGGTGCAGTTGGCTGGGCCTACATGCTCGTTGCAGCCTGCTTGCAGGGCTGGGGCTGGGTGGTAGGGAGTTGGCCCAGTCTCTTCCCCATTCAGGGCGGCGGGGCTTGTTTTTTTCGACAGGGCCGCCAGTTAAAAGTTGATAATAATAAAATAATAATAGTATTAAATTAATGAAATAAGGGACTAAGTAGGAGCTGTGGGTTTTTTTTCTAGCCCGCGCTTTCCAGCACGGGCGGGAGGCAGGCTCTCTCGGCTTGGAGCAAGCACACGCTGGGCTGCCTCCATGGCATAAGTCCCGGTTTCTGTGGTCTTGCTTGGCCGCCGGGAGCGCTGCGCGCGAGCTGGTCAATGCTTGTAGGTAGGCCGGCCTGGGGGGGGACGCCCGCGCGCGGGCCCTCTTTTTCGCCGCGCGGACTTTGCCGCTGCGGCCTGGTCGGCTCGGCCGAAGCGGCGTGCGACCGCTGCCTTCCTGCGCAGCACTTGGGCCTTTTGACCTGTCTGCGCATGCGCAGGTGGATGCGCATGCGCGATGCAGCTGATTGTGGACGCCATTTTGCCGTACGGCAGATGGGGATGGGGGCCGCCATCTTGCTGTACGGCAGATGTTGAGGGGGGCCGCCATCTTGCCGTACGGCGGTTTTTTGTTGGGGGCCGCCATTTTGGACACATGGCGGCCCGCGATGGGGGCCGCCATGTTGGCCGCATGGTGGCCTGCCACTGGGAGCCGCCATTTTGTATGGCGGCCATTTTAATTGATTAAATATATATTTATTTAAATAATTTTTTAAAAAAAGGACTAAAATAAATAAATAAATAAATAAAAAAGAGAAGGAAAGAACATGAAATAATGAATCAATGAAACACTAATTTAAGATGATTGTTTAAGGTGATTATATTTATTCATTTACATATATATATATATATATATAAAAAATAAATAATTTTGAATTGAATTGTAAGAGGAATAGGTATATATACATATGGATTATAAATATATGTGTATATATATATAAAAATAATAATAATAATAATAGCAAATGGAATGGAAGGTAAAAATTATTATATATATAATTTATCTTAATGAATGAAATGAATAAAGCGAATTGGTAATGAAGCAATTCGCATTGAATTCTGTTTAGGCAACCTTTGGGTGCCATCAATTAGGAGGTTGGTTTGCCAACTCTTTAGCAGAGGGAGCTCCCGACCGTGGTACAGCTCGCTGACTATGGACCTATTTTGAGAAATAAATAAATGAATAAAAATAAATAAATGAATAAAAAGTAATATTTTATTAATATAGGCTATAAAGGGGGGAAGAGGAGGCGTCTCACGTCGCAATGGCAGGATTGCAGGCGATATGACGGTGTCCCTCCTCTCCAGTTCTAATGGGCGTCGGACCTAAGACTGGGAAGTCTTGTATTCAAAGCAAGCCGGGGGCCAGTGAGCTACTGATTTTTCATAAGCCTAGCTTGCTATGGACCATGCGACCACAACGGATTGTTGCATATGCGAGTTGGCAGCCAGTTCCTCAAAGCCATACTGACCAAGGAGTTATGTTTTAAGTAAGACTGTGGGACAGGGTGTAGCTCTCGACCGTGGATAGTCCAGCTTGCTGTTGACCTAGATAACCCTATGGGATTGTGTATCCACGAGTTTGCAGCTACCGTCGGTGGATAGTCCAGCTTGCTGTTGACCTAGACAACCCTACGGGATAGGGGATCCACGAGCTGGTAGCTCCCTATGGGATTGTGTATCCACGAGTTTGCAGCTACCGACAGTGGATAGTCCAGCTTGCTGTTGACCTAGACAATCCTGCGGGATAGAGAATCCACGAGCTGGTAGCTCCCGTCCATGGATAGTCCAGCTTGCTGTGACCTAGACGACCCTAATGGGTAGCGACAGCCACGACGTGCTAGCCAAATGAATTAAAATCTTTACCGCCCAGGAGGTCACTGGTTTCAAGGCAGGCCTAGCGGCAGAATGAGCTCCCGACTTTGTAAGTCCAGCTGCTGTTGAGCTAGGGAGAATTACCAATAGTGGCTTCCGTAAGTGGTCGCCAACTGCAAGAGAATAGCTTCCGACAGTGATAGCTGAGCTTGATGTTGACCTACGCAACCTAAATGATGGTGGCAGTGCAAGTTTGGAGTCAACTGCAAAAACTCTCTGCTGACCGGGCAGACATATGTACAATAGCAAGCTCGGGGGCAGGGAGAGCTCCTCAAGGTTTACAGCCTGGCTTGCTGTTGACCTGCACCACTTTAAGTGAAAGTTGGAGCTGCGATTTGGTTCCAACTGCATTAAATTCTAACGAACGTGAAGGCTGTGTTTAAAAACAAGTTGGGGGGAGTGAGCTCCTGACTCTGAATAGCCTTGTTTGCGGCTACCCATGTAACCATAGTGGATAGTGGCATTGGTTAGGGGGGAGACAGCTGCTCAAGAAGTTATGGGTTTAACGCAGGCGGGGGAACTCCCTGCTGTTAATTGGCTAGCTAGCTGTTGACCCAGACAACCTTACGGATAGTGGCCCCTGCAAGTGGTGCCTAGCTACATTAAATCACCGCGGAACATGAGGGCAAGTTTTCATAGCTAGCCTGTGGGCCGAGTGATCCTGTAACTGTCAATATGCTGGGGTACGGTTGACTTTTACAACCTTAGAGATAGTGCATTAGAAGTCAGGCTTTCAAAGCCAGAGGGTCAGAAAGGGCGACACCTGAATATAGTCCCTAGTTTCAAAACTACAAGGGATGCCTATGGAATTATTGTCTTGCTTTATAACTGTAATACATTACCGTTATACATGGTAGGGGAATACGGATATGTTGGCGTTTGTTTATTCATTGGATCGGATCTTCTCAGATCCCGATAGGCCCAAAGAGAACATCGGGGAGTTTGCGAACAACAGACATTGTCATTGGGCTTTGTGGCTGCTGGGTTTCGTAGTTTACCGGCACACAGAGCTTGAGAGCCACCGATGCGGGAGATGGGGCGAGTTTGCCTCGCAGCGCTCCCGGGAGGGACGCACCGACATGAGGCACCCTCCATCTTCTCATACTTTTTATTAAATTCATTGGCTTACTTCCTTGTTACTACAAGGGGACCCCAAGACGGGACCCATTCATGGGGATATATTTATCCTATGAGTGGACCTGTTTTCTCTCATTGTAGACAGGGGCATGGGCTTGAAAAGGAGGCTTGGGTTATTGGTTAACCCTTTAGCCTGGAAAAGGATCCCAGCAGGTGATTCCTCGGATTTCAGTTATGGGATCTGGGGCCATGACATGCCGCAATTTAGGCCGTGTTATACACACGCACCCCCTAGCAGGCAAACCTCATCAGCAATGTTAAGATAAGTAATACTGATGAATCAAAACGGGGTGTTGGCAATACACTAGACTTGAATTGACTGTTAAATTGCTAGGGGTAGCCTCTTATGCCTCAGGGCCGGGAGGCTTGGAAGTAGAGGTTGGTTTTTATATTTTGGTTTGCGCACTCTGCATGATATGTGGGGTTGCACTTTGGGTTACTATTATACCGTGTGGGATGGTTTGTTGGTTTTCAGTCTGGTTACGTTCGATAGGGGGCTTTAGCAGTGGCGTGGGCCCAGCCGTTAGTTCTGCTCAAGCTAACCAGACTATTTGTGCCGGTCGCAACGGACATTTTAAGGTGTTTTCCGATAGGCGGGGTTGTCCCCATAAGCGATTGGCGCGCCAGCTTATTACTTCTGGGCAGGTCAGATTCCGTTAACGGTTGGCGGCATAAAGTTGACCGGGCGGCCATGCCCTCAGGGCTAGACTCCGGATAACGGAGACCCGAGCTCCCTGCTAGGTTGAGAAGCCTGAAGCTCAAGGCCTACGCGGACACGCAGGAGCGAATTGGTCCGGGCGGATGCTTGGACAGATGCTTGGCAGCCCTATGGGATCAGCGGGAAGATTCCTAGTAGCGAAAGCTGACAGGTAGAGGCAGTTTCGGTTGAGTTCGGCAGTACAATAACGCGTAATGGCATGTTTGTACAGGCATGCGTCATTAAACTGGCGGAGCGTATTGACCCCGAGCTTAGAACTCCCGATTTTAATGCCAACAACAAACCATTATAACAAGCATGGTTCCAGTTTAAAGTGTCACATATACCTTTTCCTAGGTGTCCATTCCCCCGTAGTACAGCCAGTGAGGCTTTGGGACGTCAAATGGACTAGCAAATGTGGGCCTGGCTACCGTTTGGCAAGCCGGATGGTATACAGCTAACATATTATCAGTTAGGCAGGCACCAGGAAGGTGCTCGGGATGAGGGGTTGTCGAACAATACAGGTTTCGCAACCTTTCATGCTGCATGGGAGAGGTCTCCGTGGCCAATGCTATGGGACATGACTCGGAGATGATCAAACCCTGGGCAGATGTAAATCAAATGCCTTCAGGAAATATGTGGTACTCCGTTGTCATAAGTTGATTGTGCCGATCCGGGAGATCCGCTTTGCTGATCCTGGGTTTTAGTATCCGGCCGGTGAGTAGTTATTTTCACTGGGCTGCAAAACGGGACTTAAGGAGTTATGGTTAACATTTTGGGGGCGATTCAGTTTTGCAACCCAACATTGGAGAAGCTTCGGCGGCTTATGCTATGGGACAAGACTCAGTGGGGGTCAAGCCCTGAGCCGAGAGCAATTTAATGCCTTCAGTGAGTGCACGGCACTCCGTTGTTATTAGTTGATTGTGACGATCTCTTTGAGATCCATGGTGCTGAACCTTGGATGGAGTATCCTCGTCTGCAGGCACAAGTCTTTACTGAGCTGTTAGGCAGGCCACGAGGACTCACTATGGTCAGCATTTTGGGGGTTGTGCAAAGTTGCAATCCCCTATGGCTGCATTGGAAAAGCTATGGTGACCAATGCTATGTGATATGACCAAAAAAAAAAAAAAAAAAAAAAAAACCTGGGCTGAGGGAAACCAAAGGCCTTCAGGAAATACGTGGGTACTCAGTTGTCATAATCACGGTTGGATCTGTCGGTTCAGATCCTGCGTTGCTGAACCATAAAGGGAGGATCCTCGTCTGCGGACACAGTTTCACACACTGGGTGTCCCGGCAGGCCATGAGGTCTCACTATGGTCAGCATTTGGGCCTCGTATCCGTAGCTGCATTTGTGTGGCATGGGATCAGAGGTATGCGTTGGGACGGTTCGCTCCCACGTTTGCTGCGGTCTAGGAGAGGGCACCCTCCAGACGTTGATTATACACCTGGGAGGCAACGATCTAGGCCCCTCGAAGGGTAGGGCCTTGTACTTGCAAGCTCGTAGCAGCATCCTAGAAAGATGGCATGCATATAGATATAGAAGTGGCTAGAAAACGGGTGAACCGGGCCACGCACACGGTGCTTGCAAGGGTTAGGGGCTTCTACACATCCCAGGGGCAGATCTTGCTTGACAGCCCTCACCTTTACAGATCAGATGGACTCCATCGGTTTGCTATGGGCAATTTAGTGTTTCGACATAATGAATGATAGGTGTTCGGTTATAGTGGATGGCTTGGTGGGGGATGGGAGCTAAATAGGACATTTGCTCCCAATCCGTGGCGTAAATAGTTGAGTTATTCAAAGGTTGTAGACACTTAAGGCACCCCTTAAGGGGTGTGGGGCATTATGCAAACACTCACCTAGACTGTTAATTTTAGGGGTGAGGTGATGAGGAATGTCCCAGGAACGGGGAGAGTCTAGTCTCAAAAGTTGAGAGAGATTTCTCCTGATGTTTCCCTTCCGGGTTGCCCGGGTTGAAATCTACAGGGGACCCAGGCAGTACGCCTGAAGAAGCTGAGGGTAGACATTAAGAGACGCTACCTCAGCTTACGCACACCAAGTTGAACTGACACCAAAAAGCTAGTTGAGTTACAAGTTAAATAGGTAACTATTCAATAAAAGTTGCCCAAATTTGAAACCATATATATTTGTGTCTGTCTCGTTATTTCGAGGGGTTGGAAGACAATACACTTCACCATCCAACTTGTTGGCTGGTGGAGCATTTTGTCTCCTCCCCTCGGAGAAGAGATTGGTTAATTTTGCAGAATCTGCTGGAAGGGAGGAGGGGCTGGCATGGTGGTGCCAGCCCCCTTTTTCCCTCAGTCTGCATCAAGACATCGCCCACCACTCCCGCCCATGGATAGTATAATAATGATCGCTCAAATGGTTTAACATTTGGGGGTCGGATAGGAATTCGCCCACTGGGTTTTGCCTATCCTATACTGTCTATTAGGGGCTTAGATGGAATGGTCGGCTAGTAATCTAGCTAAGCGTAAATAGTTGAGTTATTCAAAGGTTGTAGACACTTAAGGCACCCCTTAAGGGGTGTGGGGCATTATGCAAACACTCACCTAGACTGTTAATTTTAGGGGTGAGGTGATGAGGAATGTCCCAGGAACGGGAGAGTCTAGTCTCAAAAGTTGAGAGAGATTTCTCCTGATGTTCCCTTCCGGGTTGCCCGGGTTGAAATCTACAGGGGACCCAGGCAGTACGCCTGAAGAAGCTGAGGGTAGACATTAAGAGACGCTACCTCAGCTTACGCACACCAAGTTGAACTGACACCAAAAAGCTAGTTGAGTTACAAGTTAAATAGGTAACTATTCAATAAAAGTTGCCCAAATTTGAAACCATATATATTTGTGTCTGTCTCGTTATTTCGAGGGGTTGGAAGACAAAGAATGATATTGGAATTTGGAAATTAAAATGAGAGAGGAGAGTGGTTCCAGTGATGTCTCAGAATATTCCCGAACCCGAAGGAAATTTCTCCTACCGATATATCTGTGCTTTACAATTGATTTCTACTAAGAAGAGAAGAAGACGAGTAGGAGGAGGGAGCCAAGAGACCAATAGCTGGAAGCAACTCGTTTCACTGGCATTTCCAACCTAGAAGGCTCTTTCTCGATCGACATTCAAGACTGGTTTGTGGCTCCCAATAAGAATCATGGTTGGTCCCCCATCTTCAAGAGCACAACAGTATTAATGTTGAATCTGTGCCATCATCGAGGGAAGCAAGAACGCATCCTAGCAAAACTGGTTTCCTGCCACATTTTTTATGCTTATGGAAAACAATTCTCCCTTCGCATTATCGCTCTTTTCTTCTTCCGTCCTACATGTGGATGTACATATTTCTGGCTACTTCCTCTAAAGCCATCCTGACTTATCTAGGTGCGTTTATAGTGATCTGTGAACAGTGTGGAGCGACTGTTTTCCTTATCCCTTTTGTCTTGATGATGAGAAACTCTTCCCGATTTGCATGATTGCTCTTTCCTACTTCCTGCCATACATGTGGAGATAAATATTTCTGGCAAGGTCCTCTTTACTTATCCTATCATGCAGAGATGTGCTTATATTCACGTGCAAAGGTATTGATTTGCGATAATCTACATATATGAAACTCTTCCCAATTAGCATTACCATTCTGTTCTTCTTCCCGTCCTACATGTGGATGGATGTGATTCTGACAAGGTCCTCTTTTTCCCTCCTGCCTTGCGGAGGTGCTTTCACATTGATATCTGCATATATCAATGTGTGATCCTCTCTCATCTAACGTCTCTTTAACATGAGGAAGGAAAAGTCTTCCTCTTTATATGTATCATGAAGAAATTCGAATTCGAAATTCACCTGCTGGGAATGATGGTATGAATCTGAAGGAACAATTTGCCATCACCAGGTAAGGCATTTCCAAGGAATGATTTGCAACAAGCATGTAAGGGACTTTTAAAGAATGATATCCATTTGCCCTGTACGTCAAGGATTTGGAGGTAGGTGATTCTGTACTGCACAGCACTCACCAAGTAAACTATCTTTAGGAAGTTTTCCCAAGCATCAGGTAAGTACGTGGTTCCTCTGTCGTTGTGGGACCAAACATCTTTCTCTAGGTTTAATCTGGTCAACAGATCTCCATCAGGAGAAGTTGGATTATATCTATATTGAGGATACCTGGGACTATCTGAGCACAGCATCCAATTGTACAATAAAAGGAGATAAACATGTTTTGGCTAAAAAAAGTTCTTGAAGACCTTTGTAGACTCAACTTTCTCTTTTTGGCCACTTATCATTGATGCATAATTCTTTCCCACCCTTTCGAGCACATCAGTTCCCTTCCAGTGAATAGGAAGAGGACTTGAATTCAGAACTTTGCATTATCTGTCTGGACCATAAGACGACAGCGGAATTTGGAAATTAAAATTAGAAAGGTGAGTAGTTCCAGTGATGTCTCAGAATATTCCCGAACCCGAAGGAAATTTCTCCTACCGATATATCTGTGCTTTACAATTGACTTCTACTAAGAAGAGAAGAAGACGAGTAGGAAGAGGGAGCCAAGAGACCAATGGCTGGAAGCATCTCGTTTCACCGGCATTTCCAACCTAGAAGGCTCTTTCTCGATCGACATTCAAAACTGGTTTGTGGCTCCCAACAAGAGTCATGGCTGGTCCCCCATCTTCAAGAGCACAACGGTTTTAATGTTGAATCTGTGCCATCATCGAGGGAAGCAAGGACGCATCCTCGCAAGACTGATTTCCTGCCACATCTTTTTACGCTTATGGAAAAAAAAATTCTCCAATTGCATTATTGGTCTTTTCTTCTTCCCATCCTACCTGTGGATATACATATTTCTGGCTACTTCTTCTACATCCAAACTGTCTCACGGAGGTGCGTTTATAGTAATCTGTGAGCAGGGTGAAGCAACCGTTTTCCTTATTCGTTTTGTCTTGATGATGAGAAACTCTTCCCAATGCTCATGAAGAATTCCTGCCATACATGTGGAGAGAAGTATTTCTGGCAAGATCCTCTTTAGCTATCCTATCATGCAGAGATGTGTTTATATTCACGTGCAAATGTATTGATTTGCGATGATCTACATATGTGAAACTCTTCCCAATGAGCATTACCATTCTGTTCTTCTTCCCGTCCTACATGTGGATGGACGTGATTCTGACAAAGTCCTCTTTTCCCCTCCTGTCTTGCAGAGGTGCTTTCACATTGATATCTGCATAGATTAATGTGTGATCTTCTCTCATCTATCTCTCTTTAAAATGAGAAAGGAAAAGTCTTCCTCTCTATATGTATCATGAAGAAATTCTAATTTGAAATCCACCTGCTGGGAATGATGGTATGAATCTGAAGGAACAATTTGCCATCAGCAGGTAAGGCGTTTCCAAGGAATGATTTGCAACCAGCATGTAAGGGACTTTTAAAGAATGATATCCATTTGCCCTGTACGTCAAGGATTTGGAGGTAGGTGATTCTGTACTGCATAGCACTCACCAAGTAAACTACCTTTAGGAAGGTTTCCCAAGCATCAGGTAAGTACGTGCTTCCTCTGTCGTTGTGGGACCAAACATCTTTCTCTAGGTTTAATCTGGTCAACAGATCTCCATCAGGAGAAGTTGGATTATATCAATATTGAGGATACCTGGGACTATCTGAGCACAGCATCCAATTGTACAATAAAAGGAGATAAACATGTTTTGGCTAAAAAAAGTTCTTGAAGACCTTTGTAGACTCAACTTTCTCTTTTTGGCCACTTATCACTGATGCATAATGCTTTCCCACCCCTTGGAACACATCAGTTCCCTTCCAGTGAATAGGAAGAGGACTTGATGTCAGAACTTTGCATTTTCTGTCTGGACCATAAGACGACAATGGAATTTGGAAATTAAAATTAGAGAGGAGAGTGGTTCCAGTGATGTCTCAGAATATTCCCGAACCCGACGGAATTTTTTCTCCTACCGATATATCTATGCTTTGCAATTGACTTCTACTAACAAGAGACGAAGACGAGTAGGAGGAGGGAGCGAAGAGACCAATGGCTGTAAACATCTCATTTCACAGGCATTTCCAATGTAGAAGGTTCTTTCTCGATAGACATTCAAGACTAATTTGTGGCTCCCAACCAGAGCCATGGCTGGTCCCCCATCTTCAAGAGTGCAACGGTATTAATGTTAATCTCTGCCATCATCGAGGGAAGCAAGGACACATCCCAGCAAGACTGATTTTCTGCCACATCTTTTTATGCTTATGGAAAACAATTCTCCTTTTGCATTATTGCTCTTTTCTTCTTCCCATCCTACATGTGGATATACATATTTCTGGCTACTTCCTCTACAGCCATCCTGTGTTATGGAAGTGCGTTTATAGTTATCTGTGAACAGCGTGGAGCGACTGCTTTCCTTATCAGTTTTTCCTTGATGATGAGAAACTCTTCCCGATTCGCATGACTGCTCTTTCCTTCTTCCTGCCATACATGTGGAGAGAAGTATTTCTGGAAAGGTCCTCTTTAGCTATCCTATCATGCAGAGATGTGTTTATATTCATGTGTAAAGGTATTGATTTGCGATAATCTACATATGTGAAACTCTTCCCAATTCGCATGACCATTCTGTTCTTCTTCCTGTCCTACATGTGGATTGACGTGATTCTGACAAGGTCTTCTTTTTCCCTCCTGTCTTGCGGAGGTGCTTTCACATTGATATCTGCATATATCAATGTGTGATCCTCTCTCATCTAAATTCTCCGTAACATGAGGAAGGAAAAGTCTTCCTCTCTATATGTATCATGAAGAAATTCTAATTTGAAATCCACCTGCTGGGAATGATGGTATGAATCGAAAGGAACAATTTGCCCTCACCAGGTAAGGCGTTCCCAAGGAATGATTTGCGCCCAGCATGTAAGGGACTTTTAAGGAATGATATCTATTTGCCAAGTAAGTCAAGAATTTTGAGGTAGGTGATTCTGTACTGCATAGCACTCACCAAGTAAACTATCTTTAGGAAGTTTTTCCAAGTACCAGGTAAGTACGTGCTCCTTCTGTCATTGTGGGACCAAACATCTTTCTCTAGGTTTAATCTGGTCAACAGATCTCCATCCGGAGAAGTTGGATAATATCAATATTGAGGATACCTGGGACTATCTGAGCACAGCATCCAATCGTACAATAAAAGGAGATAAACATGTTTTGGCTAAAAAAAAAGTTCTTGAAGACATTTGTAGACTCAACTTTCTCTTTTTGGCCACTTATCATTGATGCATAATGCTTTCCCACCCTTTCGAGCACATCAGTTCCCTTCCAGTGAATAGGAAGAGGACTTGACTTCAGAACGTTGCATTTTCTGTCGGGACCATAAGATGACAATGGAATTTGGAAATTAAAATTAGAGAGGTGAGTGGTTCCAGTGATGTCTCAGAATATTCCCGAACCCGAAGGAAATTTCTCCTACTGATATATATATGCTTTACAATTGATTTCTACTAACAAGAGAAGAAGACGAGTAGGAGGAGGAAGCCAAGAGACCAATGTCTGGAAGCATCTCGTTTCACCGGTATTTCCCACCTAGAAGGCTCTTTCTCGATCGACATTCAAGACTGGTTTGTGCCTCCCAACCAGAGTCATGGCTGGTCCCCCATCTTCAAGAGTGCAACGGTTTTAATGTTGAATCTGTGCCATCATCAAGGGAAGCAAGGATGCATCCTAGCAAGACTGGTTTCCTGCTTTGCTGACATTTTTTATGCTTATTGTAAACAATTCTCCCTTCGCATTATTGCTCTTTTCTTCTTCCCGTCCTACATGTGGATATACATATTTCTGGCTACTACCTCTACAGCCATCTTGTCTTATGGAGGTGCGTTTATAGTGATCTGTGAACAGCGTGAAGCGACTGTTTTCCTTATTCGTTTTGTCTTGATGATGAGAAACTCTTCCCAATTCTTATGACAGTTCTTTTTTTCTTCTCGACCTACATGTGGATGGAAATGATTATGACAAGGTCCTCCTTTTCCTTCCTGTCTTGCGGAGGTGCTTTCACATTGATTTCCATATCAATGTGTGATTCTCTTCATCTATTTCTCTTTAAAATGAGGAAGGAAAAGTCTTCCTCCCTATATGTATCATGAACGAACTCAAATTCGAAATCCACCTGGTGGGAATGATCGTGTGACCCACTGGTTGGCCGATGTCCAAGAATCTGTGCACCAAGCGGAAAATCTGAAGGAACAATTTGCCATCACCAGGTAAGGCCTTTCCAGGGAATGATTTGCAACCAGCAGGTAAAGGATTTTTAAGGAATGATATCCATTTGCCAGTTAAGTCAAAGATTTGCAGGTAAGTGATTCTGTCCTGCACAGCACTCATTTGTAATGAAGTGACCCGTTGACCAACTTGGCAGGGTGGCCCCTCCCCCGCTATCCCACCGCTCTGCCGTCAATTGTAATGAAGTGCATTACCACTGTCACCAGTTGTGGAAGTTTAAACTGTGAGGCAATGTGAATTCCCATTGCCAATAGATTTTTACGCTGCCACCATAAATTTCTAAAACATTGAGGTTTGGTTTTCAAAGAACAGTAACTTGGTTTATTGATGAACAAAGTTGCAAAGGTGCTTGTTCCTTCTTTAGACAGTTGTTACTGAATTACTATATCAATTCTTGTTCCTAACTGTGTTCAGATAGACAAACTGACAGTCTCCCTTTCTGACTGCAGCTTTGCTGACTAAAACAGGCACTTTTATATTAGGCACACTGCCTTTTCCTGCCCTTAGTCTTTTGTCAGACTGGCTCTTAGCCCAGTCTAGAACTGTGTCCCTTCCGCACAATTCTTAAACTCCAAAACCCTCTCTTTTCACTGTCTAATCTTAACCCTCTTCTCCAACTGGAAACTTCCAACTCCACTCTGCAACTGACAATTTTCAACTGACTCCTTTTTCAAAATTCCTTTCTGCTGCAGTGTCAGTTGGCTCCTCCCCCTCTTGGTAAGAGCTGGTTGTCATGGCAACGCTCACAGCCAGGCCTACTTATAACTAATAAGGATTGTAAGGCCACATCATTTTATGCTTATGGAAAACAATTCTCCCTTTGCATTATTGGTCCTTTCTTCTTCCCGTCCTACATTTGGATATACATATTTTTGGCCACATCCTCTATAGCCATCCTGTCTTACGGAGGTGCATTTATACTGATCTGTGAACAGCGTGGAGAGACTGTTTTCCTTATCCGTTTTGTTTTGATGATGAGAAACTCTTCCCGATTCGCATGATTGCTCTTTCCTTCTTCCTGCCATACATGTGGAGAGAAGTATTTCTGGCAAGGTCCTCTTTAGCTATCCTATCATGCGGAGAGGCGTTTATATTGACGTGCAAAGGTATTGATTTGTGATGATCTACATATGAGAAACTCTTCCCAATTTGCATGACCGCTCTGTTCTTCTTGCCGACCTACATGTGGATGGACGTGATACTGACAAGGACCTCTTTTCCCTCCTGTCTTGCGGAGGTGCTTTCACATTGATATCTGAAAATATCAATGTGTGATCCTCTTCATCTATTTCTCTTTAAAATATATACGTATGAGGAAGGAAAATTCTTCCTCTCTATATGTATCATGAACGAATTCGAAATCCACCTACTGGGAATGATTGTGTGACGCACTGGCTGGCCAACGTCCAAGAGTTTCTGCACCAAGCGGAAAATCTGAAGGAAGAATTTGCCATCGGCCATAAGGCGACAATGGAATTTGGAAATTAAAATGAGAGAGGTGAGTGGTTCCAGTGACGTCTCAGAATATTCCTGGACCCGACTGATTTTCTGCCACATCTTTTTATGGCTCCCAAATTAGTTTGGTGGGATTTGTGCTGGAACTACATAAATTCCAGTTCCTTTAGTTAGGCTGACTCCCCCTTATCTTAAGAGTAGCCATTTTTGTTAGTTTCATGAGGGTGGAGTTTAAGAGAAAATCTTCCTGATTTTCATGATTGCCCTTTTCTTCTTCCTGCTATACATGTGGAGATATGTATTTATGATTTCCTGCCACATCTCTTTGTTCTTACAGAAAACCGTTCTCAATTTGTTTAAGTTGTATTTTCTTTTTCTTGCCATACATGTGGATATACGTATTTCTGGGAAAGCCCTCTTTAGCCATCCTGTCATGGAGAGGTGCATTTATATTGACATGCAAATGTATTGAATTTCAATTTCTTAAAGTGATAGAATGGATTATGATGATTATAATGATGATAAAAGTGATGTTGTTGTTGGTGGTAGTGATGTTGTTGTTGGTGGTGGTGATGATGATGATAATCATGATGATTATTTGCAGATGCCTTGTAGTGGTGAATGCTGGGAGAAAATAATTCCTCACTGAAACCTCAATGTGAAAAGGAGGAAAGAAAGTAGCACTGGCCCAGAACAAAGAACTTCAAAGAATAGGAGAAGAGTGTTGGATCTTGCCATGATCTGGTTCCTCTGAAAAGGAATCATCTGAAGGTCTGGGTCAACTTTCTTGTCAGAAGAGGGTGAAAGCCAATTCTTAGGGCACAAATTAATTAATTAATTTATTGTTTCGATTTGCTAAACCGCCCTTCCCGAGGCTCAGGGCAGTTTCCAACATATAAAACACATTAACATTTTTTAAAAAATGGGTGTCAGGGCTTCTTTGAGCCAATGAGGTGGAGATCTGTGGCTCTTGCCGACATGCCCTGGGTAGCACTGACCACCACTTTTGTCATCGGGAAGGAATTTTCCTCCAGGGCCAATTGGTCCAGGATCCTGGAGGTTTTTTGCCTTTCTCTGGGCATCTGGCAGAGGCCACTGGTTAAGAATGTTATTAATCATATTACATTTAAAATTTGCCAAATCGATCTTGGCAACTAGATGATGCAAAATTAATAAAAATCGCAACCATAGAAACTGCTCTCTTGTTTTCTCTTTGATTTGTTTTACTGCTCTCAAAGCATCAGTTCAAAACGGGCAACATTTGCTCTCCTCTTAGGTGGAACTCATTCCATGTCAGAAATCATAAACTGGGATTAACAAAGGATTCAGAAAACGTAGTAATTTACGCTGGAGGATGAATAGGTTGCATCTTTTGAAATATCATTGCCTTGTATCGTGCAAAGAAGTATTCAACATCTCCTTCAATAAGACTTCTTGCTTGCCTACACAATACCAACTGCCCCCTTTTGCCCACCCCAACGGGCAAAGATACACACCCAATGCTGTTGCACATTTGAGATTAACAAGTTGACTTTTTTGGTTGATCCCCAGCTTAAGTTTAATAGGGGAGCTCCACCAATCTCCAGTAGGGCATTGATTGCTGGCCACCAAATACATTCTTCTGGGGAAATGTGGCTATCAAAACAGCTATTTCCAAAAGTGAATGAATTGAATAGGGTGCTTGACCCCTTCCACTTGCTGTTGCTGCCTGTGCAGCTTTTCCTTGTAAATCCTGAGATCATTTCCAACCAGATTTTCAAAGGATGAAGCAGGAATATATCTGAGGAATAGTTACTGCAACTTAGGAGTGCATATTCACTGTAGACTTAGTACATTTTGACACCACTTTAACTTACATGGCCCAATGCTATAGAATCACGTGTGTTATAGTTTTACAAGTTCTTTAGCCTTCTCTGCTGATGCTTCACCAAGCTAGTTACAACTACCATACTTCCATAGCATTGAGCCATGGCAGTTCAAGTGGTGCCAAACTGCATTAATTCTATAGTGTAGTTGTACCCTTAATTAGGAACACTGGGTTATCTGAATGAAAAATGAAGACTGAAAAATAGGAATGAATATCAATCAATCAAAACTTTATTACGGTCACAGACCAGCACAAAGCGGGCACAAGCACCCTAAGACGAGAAGGACAATTCCCCAGAATAGGGATGAATATACTTCCTATTTTGTTAAATCAACAAACACTCTTGTTATACCTTTAAAATACATTATATGACAGTTTTATGGCAAAGCATTTAGGCAATACAAATGTGGGGATATAATATTATTAGCAGTCTCAAAAAAGCGTTATTTATTGAAAAAATTATGCTCTCTTTTCCTACACAGTTCAAGACAGCTTAAGCAACAATATATAAAACATATTTTAGGCATAAAATATCTGGTGTGCATGAGTTTATGGTTATTTCAGTTCACATGATGTGGAGTCAATGTTTTGAACTGAGTGGACATGTAACATTGTTTTATAAGTTAAGATATCATAGACTGAGTTTTGATGGAAGTGCTTTAGACCAAGGATCCATTTGGATTTGAATCTTTTTACCCCCAATTAATCTCAGTAAAACCAAGTCTGAGTGTTCATTGCCTATGAAGACCCTGTTTTTTTTCCTGCAAGGACGTTGTCCAGGGGATGCCTGGATTTTTTGATGTGTACCTGCATTATTTATTTATTTATTTCCTGTATTTCTATCTTGTCCTTCTCAACCCCCGGAGGGGAACTCAGGGTGGCTTACATTCAACCCCATTAAGAGGCTATTTCAACAATTACAATAAAATCGCAGCATAAACATATCATAATAGACAACATCATTACAACCATACAAAGTCATCATTGAAACACTAAACCAGCCTCATCAGTCTTAATGCCAATCCAGTTCGTCCCTTAAGGTGCTGATTGCATTTATTGACCAAACACCTGGTCCCAAAGCCATGCCTTTACTTTCTTTCAGAAAGCTAGGAGAGAAGAGATCAATCTTATCTCTGTTGGGAATGCGTTCCATAGGTGGGGAGCCACCGCCGAGAAGGCCCTGTCCCTCATCCCCGCCAGGCGCATTTGAGCTTTTGATGGGAGCGAGAGCAGGGCCTCCTCAGATGATCTTAAATTTCGAGGTGGGACATAGGGGTGGATGTGTTCCAACAAGTAAGCTTGGCCAGAACCATTTAGAGCTTTATAGGTCAACACCAGCACGTTGAATTGGGCTCGGAGATGGACTGGCAGCCAGTGGAGCTGGCATAACAGGGGGATGGTATGTTCCTGGAACTGATAGACGGAGTTCATCCATGCTCTCCCGGATTCGAACCTACGACCTGTTGGTCTTCAGTCCTGCCGGCACAGGGGTTTAACCTACTGCACCACCAGGGGCTCCTATGAAGAACCTGTGAAAAGCATGTTGTCATCATAGGTTGACAGGTGACTAAAAGGCTTGCATACACAAAAGTTTACCAACAATTCAAACCAGAATGGATCCCAGGATGGTAGGAGGTTTCAAACTCATCTATAAATAGGATTAAGTGCAATAAGGGATTTTTATGCCTGATTTACAAAGAAAAGGAGACATAAAATCAGTATCAACAATACATGTAAGGCAAGGCTGAGAAACCTGTAGTCCACTAGAAACCCTTGAACTATATATTTCATGATTCCTTACCATTATTCATTGTAATGTGAGCAGGAGACGATCAATGGCTAGAGAACTACAGATTCTTCAATCCAGGGCTGTTCCTGAATCTGCTGTACACTTTCAGTAATGGCAGAAATGCAAAGTCAATCCTAACTATACTATGAGTGATAAAGCACATAATTTTACAGTGCCTCTTACAGTTATGATCAGTTGTGTAACAATTAGACATTAAACTCTGAATTGAGAGAATGGATTTGATTAAGAAGAGCATCAAGCATTATTTTGTTGGAATGCATTATTCTGCTTTAACTCTGTTAGGGTGACAATTGTACAGTATCTCCTCTGAATAAATGAGATGGTTCTGAGTGTGTGTGTGTGTGTGTGTGTGTGTGTGTGTATCCCACTGAACAGCAGAAAATGTAGATAATTCCGATTTGCACTCGGGGAATAAGAAACCATTCTGCTCATTTAAAGAAAAGTAGAGCCTATTGATTACCTTATTAATGTTGGCCAAAAGGGGGGGTGATATCTGAGCAGCAATTAATTGAAGTTCATTTCAATTCATTATCAAGTAGTCACTTGGGCATGTCAGCATCTCATCCAGCCTTTTATATGACATTCCTCTATGTCAACTTCTTTCATTTTTCATCATAGTCTCATAAATGCTACTCTCAGCAATTGTTAAAATATGGGGCATCTGCAATTTAATCCCCAATTGAACCCAAGACGAGATGCAACAGAACAACAATAAAATGAATCATACCTCTTCTAATAAATTGTTAATGATCCATTGTATGAAATCAAGTGTGACCCTTTGTTTCGTCTGCCCATACAATGGACCTGCAAGGCAGCAAACTAATAGTTTTGATCAGCTCAAGGATACCAAAGTAATGATGCGATATTGAAGAATTATATTCAATATTAAGTTTTATTAAAAGTATGGGATACTTTTCAGAAGAGTCTCTGCATAGTCTCCTCAGCTTTAGAAGAGAATTTCACGTAACTTGTTGCCTACATATTCAATTTTTCCAATATGTTTATCTCTAAAGAAAGGATGAGGATCCTATGGACCTCTAGATATGAATGAGCTATAACTTTCATCATCTGTCATTACTAAGGAACTGGATGCCCAACATCATCTAGGAGGTTACCTGTTTCTCAGTCTTACTCTGAGGATGCACTCCTGCTTTCTCTTTTCAAATGCACCAGAGTGCAGTATCTAATGGGGCTCTGTTACTCTGACATGCTGTCTCCATGCTAGAAATGTTTTCCTAGACTTTAGTCTATTGCATCATTCATGCATGTGCATCACAAGTCTGAATTCTTCCAGGTAAGGAAAAGTAAAGTTTTAACTTTATATTTTGTCATACCAAAAGTATGTCTGTCTAGCATACAACCATTCAAGCAGGGACTGGAATTGATTGATTCTCCAGATGTTTTAGGATTGCAGACAGTTGTCTCAGTCAACATGGCTAATGGTGAAGAAGGCTGGGAATTGCAGCTTGTCAACATTTAGAGGACTGAACAATTCCCATCTGTGAAATAAAGAAAGAGAAAGGTTATGTTAAACAACCAGCTGAGAATACAATATGGTTTGATTGGTGGAAATATATTTGGGAGATCCACCCTGCCATAAAATCCAGAAGAAAATTAAGGATATTATTTGGGGGGGGGGGGACTGCTTTGAGATTAGTTGATGAAAGGCAAGATATCAAGATAGCAAACAAGCAAAGAAAACAACTAAAATTTTGATTTAATGTTGCCCCCTTTTTTGTACATTAAGGAAGCAAGCAGGAGCATTGCCGAAAGTACCCTGACATATGCTTGTTTTCTTACTGGTAGATAGTAACATAGAACTACAGCTTAACAATTTGATTCAGACATATTCTTTTTGCAGAATGATTGAGATCTTGCAGGGGAACACCATGGCTTGAAGAGACAAAAGTAGGACAGATAGAATCAAAGGAACCATGGGACTGCAACCGAATATGGCTGAGCACAAGCACCGGTATCCTTTAGGACTAGTTGTCACCCTCAGCAGTATAGCAGAGACAAGAGGAAGATAAATGAAAGCAAACTTAATCCAACTTGGATGTAAAATCCATCTTAAAGTTTTCCCCAGAGGAAAAGACCTTGGTTTTAGCATTTCCAACAAGTGCAACTGAAATGCTTTGCTATACCAAAAACAAGTTTACTATCAGAGAAGATAAATTGATACCTTGGCTTTACTGTTCCACTGAGAATATTGTTATGTGCTTTTGGAACATTTAATTCAGCCCCCTAAACATGTAGCCCTCTGATTGTGAAATCAAAGTTTGGAATCTATGAGCTTGTGGGGGAGGGTGGATCAGGTGCTGTGGGACTGCAAATCAGGTGATGTGAGAACATGATGTACAAATGTTTGGGATGTGAATCAGCATCTCTTAGGCTTTTGTGTGATATTTTATTTATTTATCTATCTATTTATTCTGGACTTTCTCAAAAAGACAGTGGATTTTTTTTGGCATTTATAGCCTCCACCAAAATAGGATCATGATGGAATTGGGGAGGGGGGCTGGAGGGCAGTACATAATGACACCCTTGTCTAGAAAGTAAGTCACTATTTCTATTGTGTGTGTGTATGTGTGTTGATGTGCAGTTTAAGTATCACAGTTAGGTCTCCTTTCATTCTTCCCCCCTCACTTTCTTCAAAAACTGTACTTTTGTTTGTTAAATGACTGTATGCATATCTGTATATCTGAATGTCCAAAAGAACAACAGTTTAACAGCCTTCAACAGTTTAAATATGCAGACTGCATCCAGCCTACATATTTAAATGGATAATTTACCATTCCTGCTGACATTCGAAGACACTGAATTTTTTTAAAATGTTGCAGATGGCACCTCCATCTTTTGGTGGGGAAGTGAAAGTGGATATAGCGCTATACTAGCCCTAACTTCTGTACTGATTTTATTCAGCATCTGAAGTATCCTTGTCATTCACTGACTTTTGTTTCTTTTGAAAAATAAGAAGACTGAACCTTCTGGAAAGGAAAATGGAAATCTGACTTCATGAATATAAACAGCATTGTGAACCTTGGGACAGAACTGTTTATTCTAAGGGGTGCTTCTATCACCTGATTCCTTGAAGTTCTGCCTATCCCTTAGCAGACACATAAAAATTTGAGTCCTTGGGCAATTTTAGAGAGAAATGTGTTTATCTGCTGCATTCCCCCTCTCCCCAAATTCCTAGTGAAGCCAAAAAGGTTGAAATGTCTGTCTCATACTCCCACAGCTGAGAATAGTAGACAGCTTGGCTATCAAATACCCAATGTTGGCCTTGTCTCCTTGGATGGCTTGGATGGAAATATAAACTGAAGCCACAAGTGATGTTGTGTTTCATCCCAGCATAAAATCAGATCAAAGGCTGCTCTTAATTGAAAGCCATCATCATAATGAAGCCTGCCAGTCTACAGCATTCAGAATAAATTACATGTAAATATTTGGTGAGTAATATATCCTTTTCTGGCTGCTTTTCTTCTCTCTTCCCACCTATGTTAGGACTCCTGTCACCCAATTCCACCTCCTTTTCATTACCCACACTCTCTTCTGTTTTCTTCATCCCTTTTCTTTTTCCTGAAAGAAGGGGATAAGTGTTCACATTTTCCACATTTTTCCTCAGTTGATAGCAAAAGGTAATAACAACAGAAGAATGAAGATATTGACCTGGAGGATCTGACTTTATGCTAACTGAACTAATTTAGGGTTGAAATATTGCTCCTAAACCTGTTTGTACCACATTGAGGGAAGCCATATCTTCCACACAGCCCTAAAACCCTTGCCAAAGTGGGTTAAAATAACCTGCTACGGTGCAGGTTCCTGTCTCCACCCACCCACCCAAACCCCAAGATTTCCCAGGGAATGACTACATGCCATTCTGATTGAAATCAGGATGGCATGAAGCCCCCCTGAAGCCCCCCATTTTCCTTGTAAAACCTACTAAAAAGTTTTTTGTTGCAATAAAACCTTTTATTGCATCCTCTTGAAGTGAGAAAATTATGCCTAAGGATATTGGGGGGGGGGGGTGAGGAGAAACATTCCTTTTTGCACCTCCCCCCCAGTCTCCTCATGTGTCATTTTCTCACGGAAGGAGGATGAGAGAAGAGGCTTTATGGCAGCCAGGAATCTTCAAAAGTAAGTTTTTAGGAGAAATGAGGGCCTCGGAAGAAGGGGGTGGGTGCCTTCAGGCACCTTTGGGCTCCAAGAGCCCCAAAGGTGCAGAATGGCAGTGAAGACAGACCCCTGAGCTCATGGAACATGATCCCAGAACTCGGTCTCCACAAGCCTAATACTTTATTAGACCCAGGCCTTTCAGGAAGGCCTGGTTCTAATAAGGTATTCAATTAATTTGGAACAAACCAAGGCATTGTTTGGATACCTCCGGTAAAAACTGAGACAGGTCCTGCATTTTGGGCTGTCTTGATGGCCCTCAGTGCCACTCCAATTCTCAAGGCACTGTGTCTGGTCAATCTATATATATATAAAGGAGACAAGGTCGTGCAAAGATTGATATAGACAAAGAAACTATGGCTCAGAAGCACCAAACTTGGCAGCCTACTGACCATTACACTCGCTACAGACAACAGCAAAAAACGGACCTACATACCTCCCAGCACCCAAAAACGATCCCCAAAAATTGCCAACGGAACTCCCACCCGGCCACTTCAGCTGCCAGCGCGAACGTTTAGAACGTTCGCACATGGCAGCCAGAGCGCCTCCTCCGCCTCCTCCTTTGATCAGGAAGAGCGGCGGGGAACCTGAAGGAGGTTCCCCAGCCCTCCCACCTCCCCCGCCACCCCTCCCCGCCCGGTTTAACGGAGCGGCGAGGGCGTGGCCAGGGGCGAGGACCGCCCACCCCCTCCCCACCCCCTCCCCAGCCCCTCCGACCTCCCCCCGCCACCCCCCTCCCCGCCCGGTTTAACGGAGCGGCGAGGGGGCGTGGCCAGGGGGCGGGGACCCGCCCACCCCCTTCCCAGCCCCTCCCACCTCCCCCGCCACCCCCCTCCTCGCCCGGTTTAACGGAGCGGCGAGGCGTGGCCAGGGGCGGAGACCCCGCCCCCCCCCTCCCCACCCCCTCCCCAGCCCCTCCCACCGCCCCCCGCCACCCCCCTCCCCGCCCGGTTTAACGGAGGCGAGGGGCGTGGCCAGGGCAGGGACCCGCCCACCCCTCCCCAGCCCCTCCCACCTCCCCCGCCACCCCCTCCTCGCCCGGGTTTAACGGAGCGGCGAGGGCGTGGCCAGGGGGCGGGGACCCGCCCACCCCCTCCCCAGCCCCACCCACCTCCCCCCCGCCACCCCTCCTCGCCCGGTTTAAGCGGGTGGCGAGGGCGTGGCCAGGGGCGGGGACACGCCTCCCCCCCCCAGCCCCTCCCACCTCCCCCGCCACCCCCCCCCCTCAGCTTACCTTCGGCCCCTTCTCCTCCTGCGGACTCCCTTCTTCCTTCCCTAGGACCGAGGCACTCGGCTGCCCTGGGAAGCGCCTGGTAAAAGTAAATAGGCAGCCACTTTTTCCAGGCGTATCCCAGGCCAGCCGAGGGCTTTGGGTCCTAGGGAAGGAAGAAGGGGAGTCTGCAGGAGGAGGACGGGCCGAGGAGGTAAGCAGCGCCAGAGAGAGAGAGAGAGAGAGAGAGAGAGAGAGAGTGAAAGAGAGAGTGTGTGTGTGTGAGAGAGAGAGAGTAAGAGAGAGAGAGTGAGTGAGAGAGTGAGAGAGTGAGTGAGAGAGTGAGAGAGAGAGAGAGAGAGTGAAAGAGAGTGTGTGTGTGTGAGAGAGAGAGTAAGAGAGAGAGAGTGAGTGAGATAGTGAGAGAGTGAGTGAGAGAGAGTGAGAGAGAGTGAGAGAGTGAGTGAGAGTGAGTGAGAGTGAGAGAGTGAGAGAGTGAGAGTGAGTGAGAGGGAGAGAGAGAGTGAGAGAGAGTGAGAGAGAGTGAGTGAGTGAGAGAGAGTGTGTGTGAGAGAGTGTGTGTGAGAGAGAGAGAGTGAGAGAGAGAGTGAGTGAGAGTGAGAGAGTGAGTGAGAGAGTGAGAGAGAGAGAGAGAATAGAGAGAGAGAGACAGAGAGACAGAGTGAGAGAGAGTGAGAGAGAGAGAGAGAAATAGAGAAATAGAGAGAGAGAGAGAAAATAGAGAGATACAGAGAGAGAGAGAGTCATGGCACAGCAACGCGTGCACGGGTACAGCTAGTATTTATTAAAGCCTAAGGAGCCCAATTGATCCAATGCTCTTCATGCTGGCTATTCCAATATAAAGGGAAGTCATCTTTTATTGCTCTTTCCAGTAGGCTCTAACAAAAGAATACTGTTGCAGCCTCTTTCTAACTTGTGTGTTCTTTGTCAATAGTAACTGTTACTAGTAGGCTTGTTTGATTTTAAAAAATGGTTCAAACACATTTTGGATGTAGGGGGAGCTGGTGGTTCAGACCTAAAGTCAATTCCAATTTTCACAGAAAAAAGTTCACAACTTTTCAAAACTTCCGAGACTTCAGAATCCTTCGTTAATGGTTTCAAAGTGTTAATTCTTGTTTCACTGGGTGGTCTTTACTTTGAAAGTAGTTGTTTTAATTCAGAAGGTGGGGGGAAGCAAAGGGAAGAAACCACTTCTCTCGCTTAAGACTGAAGCGGGAGGGAAAGGAAAATAATCCATCCACACTGGTTTAAACCTATGTGAATCCATTCCATCCACACTGGTTTAAACTGACGCAGATCCATCCCATCCACACTTGTTTAAACCACTTCTCTCGCTTAATACTGAGGTGGGAGGCGGGAGGGAAAGGAATCCATCCATACTAGTTTAAACTGACGCGGATCCATCCTATCCACAGTGGTTAAAATTGCTTCTCTCACTTAAGACTGACTCAGGGTGGGGGGAGGGGGGGAAAGGAAAGGAATCCATCCACACTGATTTAAACTGGCATGGGAGGGAAAGGAAAGGAATCCATCCACACTGGTTTAAACTGACGCGGGAGAGAAAGGAAAGGAATCCATCCACACTGGTTTAAACTGATGGGGATCCATCCCATCCACACTGGTTAAAACCGCTTCTCTCGCTTAAGACCGACTCGGGGGAGGAAAAGGAAAGGAATCCGTCTACGAGTACACTCGTTTAAATTGATGTGGGAGGGAAAGAAAAGGAATCCATCCACACTGGTTAAAACCTCTTCTCTCGCTTAAAACTTACTTGGCAGGGGGAGGGAAAGGAAAGGAATCCATCAACACTGGTTTAAACTGACGCGAGAGGGAAAGGAAAGGAAGATAATTCATCCAGACTGGTTCAAACTGACATGGTGTCACGATGCAAGGACTCGGCCGGCCCCTTAATCACACACACAGAGACAGTAATCAGCTAACTATTTATTGAATAATAAAGAACAGGTGAAAAGGTAATTGTCCATAAAATTGAGAAGTTCAATCCACAAGGTAAGAGTCTGTAGTAATCCAAATCCAAAAGCTTGGCAAAAGCTTGGTCAAAGGCTTGGCAAAAGGCTTGGCAAAAGGCTCCGCAAAGCAATGCGAATCAAGGAACAAGACAAAGTTCAAACAGGGCCCAAGAAAACTTCTTGGCAAAGCACGAGCCAGCAACTTGGCTCCGTGGTCTGGCGCTCGCTTCACTCCTCTTAGAATAGAAGTGGCAAATGTAGCAGAAACTGGGAGTTATGGAACTCCAAGTACCAAGTTAACCTTACCAAAGCTGCCCGAACGTGCGGATACTAGGATGAGGGAGAACACGTGACAACTGTGAAGTAGGGTGAAAAACAAAAAGGTTTATTTACTGGCACCAG
>JARBWK010000008.1:42885332-42912936 GCA_030556195.1 Anolis apletophallus | reverse complement strand
AGTTAATACGTTTTTAAATGTATTTATACACTCAGTGTGAAACCTGGGCCTGTTTCAATGAACACAACATAGATATCCTGACAGCAATGGTGGAAAGACACAAACTTCCCACACACAACTCCCATAACCAAGAGAAAGTGCTATAAGAGTTTGGTGGGCATTGACCTTGGGTTTTGGAGTTGTAGTTCACCTATATCCAGAGAGCACTGTGGACTGAAACAATGTTGGATCAGGACCAAACTTGGCATGAATACTCAATATGCCCAAATATGAACACAGATAAGAGTTTGGGGGAAATAGACATTGACATTGGGAGTTAGTTTCTGGGATTTATCTCTCGGCATTACTTCGCAAATGAAGATTCTTAGGAAGGACTCATCCCACGCTTTTTACAAGCGCGTTGACTAAAAAGGCCAATCTGAGATAGGCAAGTTTGGTTGCAGAAAGCACAGCAGAAAGTCTCCTTGGGTGAGGTTGTTTCCAAGTTGCGGTTCTTTCTGCATTGTCGATTCTCTTTGAGACCCGTTCGGCGTGTCTTCTCGAAAGAGGCCGCAGCATTGTGGATAGTGCGCCTCCATGCCTCCCGATGTGAGGCCAGGGTGGACCATTGTTGGTGATCAATCTGGCCGAGCCTGAGATGTTGTTTCAGGGAGTCTTATATCTCTTTTTTGGGGCGCCTCTCTTGCGCTGACCCATGACGAGTTCACCATAGAGTAGTATCTTTGGGAGGCGGTGGTCCTCCATCCTAGAGACGTGCCCTGCCCAGCGCAGCTGTGTCCTCAATTGCATGGCCTCAATGCTGGTGATCCCTGCTTTCTCAAGGACAGCAACATTAGGTCACATAGTCGGTCCAGTGTATATTTAGGATTGTGCGAAGACAGCGCTGATGAAAGGGTTCGAGGAGTTGTAGGTGTTGGCGATAGGTGACCCATGTTTCAGACCCATAGAGGAGAATAGGCAGTATGATCGCTCTATACACACTGATTTTGGTGCTTTGCCTCAGGTGCTTGTTGCTCCAGACTCTTGTGACGCCTTCAAAAAGCACTCTATGCCTTTGCTAATCTGTGATCTATCTCTTGATCAATCTTGGCGTCTGAAGAGGTGATGCTTCCCAGGGAGGTGAACTGTTGAACGGACTTGAGCACAGATGTGCCTATGCTGACGTGGGGATGATGGTGTTCTTCCTGTGGTGCGGGCTGGTAGAGGACTTCCATCTTCTTCAGGCTGACTTCCAGCCCAAACAGCTCTGCAGCTGCTGCAAAGCAGGATGTGAGGCGCTGCAGGGCTGCTTCTGAATGGGCGACAAGGGCAGCATCGTCGGCCAAAAGCAGCTCACGGACTAGATAGTTTTGTTTTCCTTCTCAGGATGGTTGCCAAAAGGCTAGAGAGCCCATCCTGCCCTTTGACGCTCTTTGTCAGACCCTTCGGTTGCGACCTGTCTGGCATGGGAGGCCCTACCGGTGGCTATTATGCCACCGCCAGCATGGCTCACAACTTTATTAGGGTACGCAAGCCTCTCCCCCACTGCAAGGGGGCGCCAATGGAGAGGACAATTACAATACATTGTACAGACAAACATGTGCAATTAGAAGGATTTTGTTCTCTTCTGGCTGAGTTGTAGGGTGCGGTTGCTCCATCACGTCACAAGGGGGTGCTGTTGCTTCTTCCTCAGATGGCCCGTAGCCGGGACATGCACAGTTTGGCCCCGTGGCTTTTAATAACAAGATAGAGTAGCAAAATGATGGTAACCTTGGTGCTAAACGGCCTGGATTAGATGTGTATTTTTTTTTTTCGTATCAGAAGCAAAACAAGGGTATTTATTTGTTTGTTTACATCCTTTATATTCTGCCCTTCTCAACTCACATGGAAAATATGCCACCAAAATGGAGACGATCCGTTGACTCGAAGATACAGGGGCCCGATGGGTTTCCGTATCCGTGGTTCAGAGGCATTTATTTACATCATTTATATTCCGCCCTACTCGCCCTGCAGGGCACTCAGGGTGGATTACAATGTACATGTACAGGCAAACATTCAATGCCATAAACCAGTGTTTTTCAAACTTTTTTGAGCCGCGGCACATTTTTTACATTTACAAAATCCTGGGGCACGCCACCAACCAAAATGTCACAAAATGACACTCGAACACAGTCATACATATAGTTAATATGTTTTTAAATGTGTTTATACACTCAGTGTGAGACCTGGGCCTGTTCCGATGAACACAACATAGATATTCTGGCGCAGCTGCAGCACTAACTCTAACTTTGTTTACTTAGCCACGTCTGAGCAAATCCAAGATGGCGCGACCATAGCACTCTCGCGTCACTTCTGAGGTGATGCGAAAGTGCTATGGTTCCATTTCTTAAAGGGACAGATGCGCCTTATCTATATATATAAAAATCGAGTGGTCGTGGGATGTCCGTTATGCACGGCAAAACTATACGCCCCATAAACACAAATCCCACGACACACATTCCCCCAGATCACGAGGTACATACATAGCACAAAACATCCCAACTACCTACCTTCCAACCCCCCCAAAAACGACCCCCAAAAACCGCCAATTGCATCCCATTCTGCGCTGGCCGTGAGCGCAGGAGACAGGGAGGGCAATCGCGCAGGCGCACTCAGACCCCCCCCCAACCCATCCCGTCGCCCTCTCTCCTCACTCCCCGGGACTGTCGCAGCCCACCTCCCTACCTTTACCCCCCCCCCCCAACAGCCCCCCAAACCTCACGGAGCCGGATCACGCAGCCGCCGCCATTCCCGCCTCCTCCGCTGCCTTCTCGCCCTCCTCCGTCGCCTTCCAGGGGTTTACAGACCCGCGTGCCGCTCCTCCGCCCGGGTGCTCTGGCCGGTGTTGTCGCCCCCTCCTCCTCGGCCTCCTCGCCCGTCTCCCTGCCGTTCCTGCCCGCCGGGCGCCACCGGGACCACCTGGGAAGCGAGCGAGGAGGCCGCGGAACAGCCGCCCACAACACCACCCGGGGCCAGCCGCGGCCCCCGGGTCCGCCAGCCCCTCAAGGAAGCAGGAACGGCGCCACCCGCACGTCCCCCGTCCCGGAGCAACTCTGGGGCCCCGAACTACACTTCCCAGAAACCTCTGCGGCCGGAAATAGCCCTGCGGGACCTTCTGGGAAGTGTAGTCCCATGGAGCACTTCTCCCCAGGAGAGCCGGAACTCGCAAGAGAGAGAAAGGGTGAGTGATAGAGAGAGAGTGAGAAAGAGAGAGAGGGGAGAGAGAGAGAGAGTGAGAGAGAGGGGGGAGTGATAGAGAGAGAGAGAGAGAGAGAGAAGAGGGGGGAGTGAGAGAGTGAGAGAGGGGGGACTGAGAGAGACGGGGGGAGAGAGGGGGGGGAGAAGTGAGAGTGAGAGAGGGGGAGTGATAGAGAGAGAGAGAGAGAGAGAGAGAGAGAAAGAGGGGGGAGTGAGAGACTGAGAGAGAGTGACAGAGAGAGGGGAGAGTGAGAGAGAGAGACGGGGAAAGAGAGAGAGGGCAGGAGTGAGTGAGGGAGGGAGTGATAAATAGGAATAGAGAGAGCGTGAGTGGTACATAGAGAGAGATTGGGTGATACACACAGAGTGAGTACACAGATATAGAGAGAGACACAGAGAGCAAGTGATAGAGAGAGTGTGTGATGGAGAATAATATACACAGAGAGACACAGTGATAGATAAAGATAGGGATAGATAGAGAGAGAGACAGACAAACACAGGAAGTTATAGAGAGAGAGAGATAGGTAGATAGGGATAGAGAGAGAGATAGAGAGAGAGACTGAGAGAGACACAGAGAGAGAGAGACATGGCACAGCAACGCGTGCCGGGTTCAGCTAGTAGTTTATATATGAATGAAGTTCGAAAATAATTTCCCACGGCACACCTGATGATCTCTCACGGCACACTAGTGTTCCGCGACACACTGGTTGAAAATCACTGCCATAGACCAGGGGCCGGGAACCTTTTGACTCAGAGAGCCATAAAAGCAAAATATTTGGAAATTTATTTCAGTGAGAGACATATAATATCTGTATCTGTATCTGTATACCTTTTATAAAACAGAATGTTTGTATGTGTGTATGCGGGTATGCGGAGGGCGGAAGGGCGGATATGTGGCAGCCACTTTCACAGGCCAGGAAGGATATGTGGCAGCATTATTTGCATAAACGACTCCCATTGGCCAGCCACGAAACATTCTGAGACTGTAAAGTGCCAGAGGGAGGTAAGGAAAGCCCTGAGCCAGTCAGGCATGGTGGGAGTTTAAGTCCAAAACACTTTGCAGCCCCAGCCCCTAACAATGAGACAACAAAACCAAACTTGGCACACAGAACCCCCAAGACCCACTTTACGTCTTGGTGCAGTTTGAGGGAGGCTGGGCCATGGATAGGCCAGCATCCCAACATCCCAAATCTCAAAGGTGCCAGACAGAGTTCTTTACACAAAGGCTTCCTTCAGCTGATTTTACAAACTAGGCCTCAGCCTGTATTGACAGTAAGGCTTCCTCAACTTGATTTTCGAGACTAGGCCTCAGCTTGAATTCACAGTAAGGCTTCCTCAAGTTGATTCTCCTGACTAGGCCTCAGCCTGAATTGACAGAAAGGCTTACTTAACTTTTATTTTCCTGACTAGGCCCCCAAAATGACAGAACAAGACTACAGTTGGTACACAGACACCCCCCCAGACCCACTCTACGTTCTGGTGCAGTTTGAAGGACTTGCAGTGAAGTCGAGCCCCTGTTTCATTGACCTGCAGCAGGGAGTTCCAAAGTTCCTGCATATGTGGTCTGGCATCTCTAGCACAAAAGGCTGGGATTTGGCATCAAAAGACCTTCAGCCATTTCTACCTCTTTGTTTTCTTGCCTCACTTGACCTGAAGCCATGGACTCTTTGTGTACGGAGTTGCATGCGGACAGGCCAACAGGGGCAAGTCCTGAGTGATTTGAGAGACATAGTTTTCTAAGGACTTCCGTGTGTTTGGACTCTCCTCTGGCTATTAGCAAAAAGGACTTTTCTCTTATAGTTTTTCCTAAGGACACAGATGGACTTTCTTTCTACTCCCTGAATATGAAATAATTGTTTCCCTGGACTCTCTCGCTATGAAATTGTATGAAATACCAAAGCTGTGAGAAAGTCAAGCATGATATTTTCCTATATTTTCCTAGACTTCTGTGTAAGTTCTCCCTTGCATGCCCTAACCCCCATGAAATGCCTAGAAACTGTATAAGAGTATTATTATTTCCTTTTCCTTCTATCCTTGTATTTTAAATGGTAACTTCTAAATGTTTTGTCTTGATGAAATGTACTTTGTAACAAAGATGAGTCATCCTGCCTGTAAGGAGCCCCAAACATTGAGGAAGAATCCAGCAAAAGCCTTTGCAAGACTGAAGAGTGCTAGTTAGGTATCAATGGTTATTTCAAAAGACAGGGAAAGCCACCTGGCCACATCCTTTGTATAAAATGGAGGGTCGTTTCACAAGACTCAAACCCAGGACATAGCCAAATTGCTACACATATTTACTTAAAAAAGATCCTACAAATAGAACACGCCACTTAGGAAATGACAGACGGCCAGACCCATGACCCAAAACCATGAAAACCATGTATTCCAAGGACCCAAACAATAGGTGGTAAGATTGCAGGACTGCAAGGGGTCTTCCCTTGCCAATCAGACATGCTATAATCTCAAAACTTCATTAACACATCTTAATCTTCAAAACCATGACTCATTATTCCATCCATCCCCCCTCTTTCATCCCATTGGCTTAGACCCACAGCCAATTGAGGCAAGCAGGCAGGAGTTTTGAAAACTGTTCTGTTTTGGGAAAAGTATAAAACGTATGTATTACATGTATGCTTTGTACTAGCATTGCCGAAGGATCGCGGTTAGTACCTCATTTCCAGCTGGATGAATAAAAACTCAGTGGCTTTTCTTCAACCTGGTGAGGTCTTTATTGGGAAATTTAGGGAAAGGGGATTGATTGGTTGGCTTCCTTCCTCACCAGGCCATTTTAGACCCTCTTTGGTGAGTCTAACTGGTCTGCCTTCAAGGCAAGACCCCCAAATTTCTGTTCGTTACCAGCAGTACCTTCACTCACTTACTCTGACCAGCACTGGTGACGGACCTGGACCAAACTTAACCCCCATGACACATAACCCCCATGATGCCCTTTACGTCCTGGTGCAGTTTGAGAAAGATGAACCACGGATTATGGGATTTGTAGTACTTCAAAGCGCTTTGCGTCCCAGAGACCACTGTGGCCCACAACAAACACCGATAAATAACAAACTTGCCACACAGAGCCCCATAACCCACTCTATGTCCTGGTGCAGTTTGGAGAAGAGCAGAGCATGGATGATGGGGCTTGAAGTACCTCCACTCACTCTATGTTCTGGTGCAGTTTGGAGAAGAGCAGAGCATGGATGATGGGGCTTGAAGTACCTCCACTCACTTCCTGAGACCGCTGCGACCCTCATCCAATGACTGATCAAGACCAAACTTGGCACCCAGAGCTCCCATTACCTACACTACATGCTGGTACAGCTTGAGTAGGATGGACCATGGATGATGGTACTTGAAGTACCTCCACTCCCTGAGACCACAGCGACACTCATCCAATTACCAATAAAGACAAAACTTGGCAAAGAGTGCCCCCATGGCCAACTCAACATTCTGGTGCAGTTTGTGGGAGGACGGATTATGGATGATGGGACTTGCAGTACCTTTACTCACTTCCTGAGACCGCTGCGACTCTCATCCAGTGACCGATCAAGACCAAACTTGGCACATAGAGCCCCCATGACCCACTTTACACCCTGGTGCAGTTTTCAGGAGGATGGACCACGGATGATGGGACTTGAAGTACCTCCACTCACTTCCTGAGACTGCTGCGACCCTCATTCAATGACTGTTCAAGACCACATTTGGCACACAGAACCCCCTACATCCTGGTGCAATTTGGAGGAGGATGGACCATGGATTATGGTCCATGGTCCATAATCCTTCACTCACTTCCCGAAACCACTGCGAGCCAAATGAACAACTGATACGGACCAACCTTGGCACACAATGCCTTCCTCAAATAACCCAGGCACCGCCGGTCCTCAGCTGAAGTTTGGAGGGGACAGAACATGGATGATGGGTCTTGCAGTACCTTCCTCACTTTCCAAGACTGCTACAAACCTAATCCTATGATTGATCAACACCAAACTTGCCACACAGAGCCCTCATGACCCACTCTACATCCTGGTGCAGTTTGGAGGAGGGTGGACCATGGATGATGGGACTTTAGGTACCTCTACTCACTTCCCAAGTCTGCTGCGACCCTCATCCAATTACTGATTGAGACCAAACTTGGCACACAGAACCCCCATGACTGCCTTCACGTCCTGGTGAGGTTCGGGGGACGACTGACAATGGATGATGGAATTTGTAGTATTTTCACACCCCTCTGTTCCCACAGACCACTGTGGCCCCCAACAAACACCGATAAAGACCACACTTGGCACACAGAGCCCCAGTGACCCACTCTACATCCTACTGAAGTTTGGAGGGGGACAGAACATGGATGATGGGACTTGCACTACCTTCCCTCACTTCCCAATCCTGCTACTAACCTATTCCAATGACTGATCAACACCAAATCTGGCACACAGAGCCCTCATGACCCACTCTACATCCTACTGAAGTTTGGAGGGGGACAGAACATGGATGATGGGACTTGCAGTACCTTCCCTCACTTCCCAATCCTGCTACTAACCTATTCCAATGACTGATCAACACCAAACCTGGCACACAGAGCCCTCATGACCCACTCTACATCCTGGTGCTGTTTTGTGTGAGACGGACCACGGATGATGGGACTTGAAGTACCTTCACTCACTTCCGAAAAACAATGCACCCCTCATCCATTCACCAATACAGACCAAACTTAGCACACAGAGCCCCCATGACCCAATCTACATCCTACTACACTTTGGGGGAACAGAGATGATGGGACTTGCACTACCTTCAGTAATTTCATGATACCACTGCAACTCCCAATAATGATGGATCAAGACCAAACTTGGCACACAGAGCCCCCATGACCCACTCTACATCCTGCTGCGCTTCTCAAATAACCCGGGCAGGGCCGGGTCCCCAAGCTAGTATATAATATATTTCAAGACTGAATTCAAGTACATATGAGTCTATACGTACATACGATGAGGAAAGGATTCCCCAAAAGGCAGAATGAGGGGACACTTCAGACCTGGCTCTGCAAAAGGCACGCTCAGGACTCTGGGAAGGAAGAGAAGGCGGAAGGAAGGAAGGAAGGAAGAGAAGACGGAAGTTAGGAAGGAAGGAAGGAAGGAAGGAAGGGGGAAAGAAAGAAAGAAAGAAAGGCAGAGGAAATAAAGGAGGGAGGGGGAGAGGAAGGAAGAAAAGAACGAACTACGGAAAAAGAAGAAAAGAAGAGCAGGAGAGAGACAAGGAGGGGAAAAGAAAGAAGGGAATGGGAAGGGAGGAAAGGAAAGGGAGTGAGGAAAAAGTAAAATAATGAAGAGAGAAGAAAAGAAAGAAGGGGAGAGAAATGGAAGTGAAAAAGGAAGGAGAAGGAAAGGGAGACTTGGGGAAATGGAATAGAAGAAGAAGGAAGGAGGAGGGAGAATGGAGGAAAGAAGGAAGGGGAGAGGGATGGAAAAGGAAGGAGAGAAGGAGAAGGAAAGGGTGAAGGGGAGAAAGGAAGGAATGAAAGAGGGAGGGAGGAAAGAAGGTAGGGAGGGAGGAGGAAAAGAGGGGAAAAGGAAGAGGCAGGAAAGAAGGGGAAGAGGGCGCGGGGCCAAGGCGGACCTTGGTGTCGATGTCGGCAAGGCAGTCCTCTGGAAGGCATCGAAGAGGCCACGGCGCATTTGCGTCACTCCTCCCCGCTGCATGCTGGGAAACCGAGGCCCGGGCTGCTCTGGAGAGCCAGATGCAATCGTGAAAAGAGCCACGTCTGGCTCGCGAGCCATAGGTTCCCGACCCCTGCCATAGACACACAACACATATAGACAGACAGTCAGAGGCTACTTAACATTCCAACTTCTGGCCACCAGGGAGCTGCAACACTGATGAGGTACTTTCACATTCCCCCCACATGCTTTTGCTGGAGATTTTTTTATGGCTTCGTACATTTTGTTAAATTAGCCTCCCCACACATAGGTGGTACGTATATTTCCTGCCATAGACACACAACCTATATAGACAGACACCCAGAGGCAACTTAACATTCCAGCTTCTGGCCGCCAGGGGTGCTCTTGTATTCCTTCATTCTTTTGCGTACTTCCTGGAGATTTTTATGGCCTCGTAAATCAGTTAAATTAGCCTCCTAAATTTTCCTACTTGGCAGATTCAACTGTCAGGTTGCAAAGGTCGACAACAAGCTACACAATTTGGTTGAGAGCTTACCCCAACCCGGGCAGGCCTCGAACTCGTGAACTTCTGGTCAGTAGAGATCTTATGCAGCTGACTCCCAGCCAGCCGTGCCACAGTCCCAGGTTGGCTTCCGAAATTTTTTTTGAGAAAAATTCAGAAATTTCGAATGGCTTTGTTAATGCCGGGCACGCATGTTTAACCCAGTTTGGACGCGGGTTAAACATGCCTTCCCTCCGTATGAGAACTGGGGCGCCTTTAGGAACCTATCTCCACTTTTTTCTTTCTCCCAAGTCAACGTCCCATGGCAGCCCCGATTTTTTCCCCTCGAGCCCACCACCTCTTCCCACTTATCACCTTGCTTTTCCTCCGGAGCAAGTGGCTGGTGAAGCCGAACACAGTGCTCTGATCTCCAGCGGAGTCGGGTTTTCCTCGTGGCGTTGGCAGAAGGCTCGCTGGCCTCGGGAAAGCCATCCTGGGCAGGCCGGATTAGCGGACTGTGCTGCCCAAGGCCGCCTGTCAAATGAGCCGCCCCAGGGGCGGCCTCTTGCGGAGGCGGGGCGAGAAGGAGAAGGCGCCGCCGGAAGTCCCACCCCTAGGGTGACTCACGCGGCTTCCCCCGCTGCCGCCACGCTCGCACCGGCGCCTCTCCTCCCTTCAGTGGGCGCCGGTGCGAGCTGGGCAGCCGGGGCCGCGTGAGTCGCCAAGGGGTGGGACTCCGGCGGTGCCTTCTGGTAGCGGCCCGCCCCTCCTCCCTTCAGTGAAGGGAGGAGGCGGAGCGGCATGAGGGGGAGAAGAGCGCCGCTGAGTCCTGCTCCTCACGCGGCTTCCCCCGCTGCCGCCCAGTTCGGCCGTGCCCCCAAACACGAGCGGGGGGCGGCGAAAACCACGTGAGTCGCCCTAGGGGCAGGACTTCCAGCGGCGCCTTCTCCCTCTCGCCGGTTTGCCCCCCCCTTCGCCTCCAGAAGTCCCGCCCCTAGGGCGACTCATGACTTCCCCTGCCGCCGCCCAGCTCACACCGGCGCCCCTCCGCCCTTCACTGAAGGAAGGAGTGGCGCCCACCCGCGCGAGCAGGGCGGTGGCGGGGGACGCCGCGTGAGTCGCCCGCGGGGCGGCGGGACTTCCCCTCACCTTCCTTCAGGCCCGGTAATGCCGCCCCAAAATCCCGCCGCCCGAGGCCATAGCCTCGGATGGCCTTATAAGGTAATCCGGGCCTGATCCTGGGTCCTGTTGGCTCCCCCCTGAGAGGACAATGTCTTGTAGAGCGTAGGGAGCGAGTCTCCAAGGGAGGGAGGAAGTCCGGTGAGTCTGCTTCTGCTCCATGGAGCTTTGGCCCCGGGTGCCCAAGGCGCTCCTCTGTGGCATCCGGGGCCACGTTTCCCACGGGGAGGGGCGGCAGTGCCTCCTTTCAGCCCCCCCTCCTTGCAGCGCCCCCTTGACCATCAGAGAAGGCGCGTTTTGCCAAGGTCCGGCTTTCGCCCCTGTTCTCAGGTGGAGGGCAGACGTGCTTGTTGCTCCAGACTCTTTTGTGAAGCCTTCCAGATACTCTATGCCTTTGCTAATCTGTGATCTATCTCTTTGTCAATCTTGGTGTCTGAACAGATGATGCTTCCCAGGAGTGAACTGCTGAGGCGGACTTAAGCACAGATTTGTCTATGCTGGCCGTGGAGATGATGGTGTTCGTGCTGTGAGTGCGGGCTGGTAGAGGACTTCCGTTTTCTTCAGGCTGACTTCCAGCCCAAACAGCTCTGCAGCTGCTGCAAAGCAGGATATTATTTTAAAATAATATTATATTATTTATAATATTATATTATAATATTATAATTATGTAAATAATATATTATTTATATTACATTAAATAATATAATATTTATTATAATATAGTAATAAAAAAGATTTTAAAACAGAACCTATTAAACCATGAGTGAGGCCAGCTAATATAATATTATTTTAAAATAATATTATATTATAATATTATAATATTGTTATTATATAAATAATATATCATTTATATTATATTAAATAATATAATATTATATAATAATAATAAATAAATACATAGAAATCAAAAGATTATAAAACAGAACATCTTAAACCATGAGTGAGGCCAGCTAGTATCTATAATATAATATTTATTATAATATAATAATAAATAGAAAACAAGATTATAAAACAGAGCATATTAAACCATGCGTGACGCCAGCTAATATAATATTATTTTAAAATAATATTATATTATTATATTAATATAATATAAATAATATATTATTTATATTATATTAAATAATATAATATTTATTATAATATAATAATAAATAAATATGACATTTATATAAAAATATAATATAATATTTACATATATAAAATAAATATAATAATTAAATATAATACTTATTATAATATAATATTTATAATAATAATAATGAATAGGAAAGAAAATATTATAAAAGAGCATATTAAACCATATTAAAATATTATATTATTTATAATATATTATTATTATATTATAATAATATAAATAATATATAATTTATATTTTATTAAATAATATAATATTTATTATAATATAATAATAAACAAATATGATATTCATATATAAAATATATTTATATAATAAATAAATATAATAAATAAATGTAATACTTATTATAATATAATACTTATGATAAAAATAAAAACAAAAGATTATAAAACAGAGCATATTAAACCATATTAAAATAATATTATATTGTTTTATAATATATTATTATATATTAATAATATAAATAATATATAATTTATATTTTATTAAATAATATAATATTTATTATAATATAATAACAAACAAATATGATATTCATATATAAATATATTTATATAATAAATAAATATAATAATTACATGTAATACTTATTATAATATAATACTTATGATAAAAGAAAACAAAAAGATTATAAAACAGAGCATATTAAACCATATTAAAGTAATATTATATTATTAATAATATAATATTATTATATAAATAATATATTATTTATATTATATTAAAGATTATAAACAGAACCTATTAAACCCTGAGTGAGGCCAGCTAATATCAAAGGATACCGTGGTCGGCCCCGGTATCGAGAGCCGCTGAGAGGCCCAGCAGAACCAACAGGACACACTCCACCTGTCGTGTTCCTGGCGTGGATCATCCACTAAGGCGACCAAGGCTGTCTCGGTACCATGTCGGCCTAGAGCCAAACTGCGCCGGATCAGATAAATCCGTGTCTACCAAGTTTATTTAAACCAGTGTTTCCCAACCAGTGTGCCGTTGCACACTGGTGTGCCGTGGTGATCATCAGGTGTGCCGTGGGAAATGGGAACCTCCAATACCCTTCACGTCTTCCTCCCTCCCCCCTCCCCCCGAACACGCTCACGCTGCCCCCTCGGATCAAAAGTGTTGGGCAGGAGGGGGAAGAAAGGGCGCGAAAGGGGAGGAAGAGGTCTCTGTCGAAAGCTGGCATGGGCAAACTTGGACCTTCCAGGTGTTGGGACCTTAAAGTGGTGAGCCTCCTTCCAACATTGTGATTCTGGATAGAAAACAAACAACATAACATTGTTTGAGTCCACAGTACTCTCTGGATGTAGGTGAACTACAACTTCCAAACTCAAGGTCAATTCCCAAGCAAACCCTTTCAGTACTTTCTGTTGGTAATGAGTTCAATATGCCAGGATTTGGTTCAATTCCCATTGTTGCAAGAGTTCAGGATGCTCTTTGATTGTGTGTTAACTATAAATCCCAGAAAACGGTAACTCCCAAAGGTCAATTTCCCCCAAACTCAATCTGTGTTCACATTTGGACATATTGGTATTCCTGCAAGTTGGTCCTGATCCAACATTGTTTTGAGTCCACAGTGCTCTCTGGATATAGGTGAACTACAGCTCCAAAACCCAAGGTCAATGCCCACAAACTCTTATAAGGTTTTCTCTTGGTTAGCATGGGAGTTCTGTGTGTGGGAAGTTGGTGTCTTTCGCCATTCCTGCCAGGATATCTATGTTGTGTTCATCGAAACAGGCCCAGGTTTCACACTGAGTGTATAAATACATTTAAAAACATATTAACTATACGTATTACTGTGTTAGAGTGTCACTTTGTCATTTTGGTTGGTGATTGTGCCCCAGGATTTTGTAAATGCAAAAAATGTGCCACGGCTCTCAAAAAAGGTTGAAAAATACTGATCTAGGCCAGTGTTTGAGCTTGAAGGTTTGTTTCAAGAGTACAAAGAGCTTGGGTGGTTACAATCTACTCAACTATAGTAATATAATTATAGTGATATAATATTTATTTTAATATAATAATAATGATAATAATATTAATAATAATAATAAATAGAAAACAGGAGATGATTCCCCTGAGTGATCAGCCTGCTGCTTCCCAAGGAGGAAGTTTGGAGGAAGTGCCTCTCCCAAGATGGCAGCGTCTCTGCTCGCCCTTCCTGTTTTGCCTCTCCCAAAATAGCGGCCGGGCCTACTGCCAGAGGAGGGAGCGGAAGTGAGGTCTGGCGCGCCGGAGGTGTGGCGCTAGGCTGGAACCGGCTGGGAGAAGCCCTGTGAGAGGAGGAGGGTGAGCCTCTCCGGCGGCTGCTGTCAACAGGGGGGGACGGTTTGGGAGGGCCATGGCCTGCTCCGGAGGTAAGAGAGGCCACCCCTAAACCCCTTTCCGGTTTCCATGGCAGCTTGGATACCCATGCCCATGGCAACGCCTCGCTCTCCCCCTCCTTTCCTTTCCTCAGGCCTTGCTTCCCTTCCAGGCCTTCTCTGTCTTGTCCAAGGCTGGCCTGTGCCTCATCTTTCTGCCTATTGAAGGCAACTGTGAATGTTGCCATTGGCCTCCATGATCAGCATCTAATAGCCGTGCAGCTTCAAAGCCTGGCTGCTTCCTGCCTGGGGGGTGTGGTGGTGGAAGAGAGAGGAAGGCCCTGATTGTTTAGATTGAGTAGATTGTAACCACGAAGCTCTTGTACTATTGAAACCTCAAGCTCAAACACTGTTTAAATAAACTTAGAACATACATAAGAACATAAGAAGAGCCATGCTGAATCGGGCCTCAGCCCATCTAGTCCCGCATTCTGTATCACCACAGTGGCCCACCAGTTGTACACAGGGATCTCGAGCAGAAGGAGGGCCAAACCCTGACCTGCTCCCGACCCCCACAACCAGTACCCAGGGAAATCGTGCCTACCTCAGCAACTCCGGTGGCACTTGAATGTCCTTTTCAGTAACTACCGATACACTTGGTATCCATGAATCTGTCTAAATCTGCCTTGAAGTTGTTCAGGCTGACCGCTGTCACAACCTCCTCTGGAAGTGAGTTCCATAACTTAATGACCCTCTGGGTGAAATATTTCCCTTTATTAGTCTAACTTTCCTACCTTGGAGCTTCAGGAGTGCCCCTAGTCCTAGTGTTGGGTGACAGAGAAAATATTTTTCTTCATTCACCTTTTCTATCCATGCATGAGGTCTTGTCCTGGATGGGAACCCCTGGCTGTAACTGCAGGAAACAAAGGGTGGTAATAAGCGGACACCTTCTCTGGAGTGGAAAGGGTGAAATTAGGCGTACCCCAATTTCAGTTTCGGGTCCGTTACTTTTAATTTATTCATTAATGATCTGGGCGTAGGGTAGATTCTGAGGTAGCAAAGTTGCAGACGACACTAAACTGTTCAGGTAGTTCAGAAGGGTTGGTGTTTTCACTATGGAGAAAAGGAGGATTGTTGAGTTTTATTAAAGTTGAGAAATGCATGCAGTGTACATAATCACACATTGATCATGAAGAGAGAAAGAGCATTAGACTCACTCCATCCAGCAGTGTTCTTGTGGAGAATGACTGCTTGAAAGGAGAACCTCAACTACATGCATAGATACTTTACTTTGAATTGTCATGTGGGAAACTTCCACATATGTCACAATGCAGGGTATTGGCCCAGCCCCTTAATCACACACACAGAGACGGTAAACAGCTAACTATTTATTGAATAATAAAAACAGGTGAAAAGAGTAATTGTCCTTAAAAGTATCAAAAAGTTCAATCAAAAATGGTAAAGAGTTCGTAGATAAATCCAAAGGCAAAACTTGGCAAAAGCTCCGCAAAAGTAATGTGGATCAAAGCAAATTTGGTCCGTGGCAATTCAAACAAGGCAAGGTTCATGGAAACAAGGCCCAAGAAACTTCTTGGCAAGGCACGAGCCTGAATCCTGGCTCCGTGGATCTTCACTCGCTTCACTCCCTTCAAATCAGAAGTGGCCGAGCAACTGAGGATCCGTTCCCACGGATCCTATACTTAATTCCCTTGGTGAGACCCCCGGCGCTCTAGACTGCGGCGCCAATCTGTACTACGGGGCCTAGCGCTCCTCTGGCGCTCTAGGCTTCGGTGCCATTCCCTCCTGCTGGACTCAATGCTCTGTCTCCTATCAAAGCTCCGTCCTTGCCTCCCAGCACCTGGGTCGCTATCTTCATGAGAGCCAGACTCCCTTTCAGCTTCCATGGGCTCATCCTCCGCTATCTCCCTAACCCTTTCCTGCAACCCGAAACCACCTGGTTTCTCATACTGATTATCAGAACCAGCACTTTCAGTGTCAGCACTTTCAGTCTCAGCTTTCATACCCATCGGGCCAGCCATCATCCCATTCCAAGCTCTCAGTGGGAGAAGAAGGCCCAGCTACCTCATCATCCCCTTCCTCCATGTCCACCTCCGCTGCAATGGTCCCTAATGCAATCGGGACCCCCGGGGCCGCCCCCTGCCCCCCAGGCACGAAAGAGAACGGGGTTGCTACAACATATAGCTGAAGGTCTTCCATTTGGAATATAGTTTTCCACATAAGGAGAGTGATGATTGTGAGACGTAAGACCAGAAAGATGTGCTCTTTATATGTCCTTCATTGGCTAGAAGAAATAGGTTGAAGAAAATATCAAGTAAAATGTTTGACATTTTGGAAGAAGGCAGACTATATTGTTTTAATTTATTTTATTATTATTATTATTTCAGGATTTTACCCCGCTCTTCTCAACCCCTGAGGGGGGACTCAGAGCTTTTATTGGTTGTGCTTCCAATGAGGCAGACAGAAAAACAGAACTACATGAAATAAGTCTTTATCTGATTATTGTTTAGTTGGCCTTGTGAGAAGAATAACAGTTGTTTGCGTTACTTGATGCATGGTTAGTATAGCTTGGATAAAGTCAATTTCTAGATTTTTTATCACAGCAGCTGCAAAGCTATTTGGTTTTACTTGAAGGAAGAGGGTGAGAGAAGTGGGGACTATGGGCAATAAAACCAGAAACTGGTCTCATATCAGGTCCAGCTTTACCAGAAGCCAGGTTGAGGCAGCTACATCAAGCAACAGAAGCTGGGAAACAGGGAACAATACCAAGGTGCTGGATGATATAGTGGTGTGTGCCCCACAGCACTAACCAGCTGCTTTCAGATGTAGGAAAACGCCAGGTTCTATCCCAGTGTTGACCTTGCTTGTCTGGTCATCTTATGAAAGTCAAATGTGAGAACAGGTATTGTTTTGCTCTTCACCTTAGTTTAGGGCTGGCCCTGCCTTTCACTTCCAGAGGATGAGACATTTAACTTTAAGCTCCTTCAGCACATTTTTCGAACAATATCCTTACATGTTTTAACACTGCCATCTTATTTTTCAAAAAAACAACCTTTAATTATATAAAGAAGGTGAATATGCATCCTAAGAGAGAGACAGCACCGCTCTTGGGCAGCCTTGTCCTTTAATCCTGTGTTTTTCATGAACACAGAGATGGAAGCTGTCTGAACTTTTTAAAAGAGCCAATAGAGTTCTTCTAATTGATACGATGGATTGTTTCAGTCCTTGGAATAGTTCCAAAATCTATATGGCACAAAGGCAGACAAAAGTCACCTTTCTCTCTCTCTCCAGCAGACACAACATAGAATTTCCCTCATGTTTCCTCTCCACCGTTGAAGTAATATTTGAGAAACTATCACTTTCATTTGCCCTTGAGCATTTGGGGGGGGGGGGGCACATAGCATTTTGCTCTTTATTTGAAGAGCAAGGTGAAACCATGGTCGTATGGGCCCAGATACATGCATCAGTTGACCTGAGTATGGTCTGCTGGCTGATGGAAACCCATTCACCCAACTTGTTTTCTGAGTAGTGCTAGGATGACAGAGGCCTCCCATCAAGGCATGAACTCAAGTAGAAGCTGTGTCTCCTAAACTGGCTGCAATTTAAGGGAACTTTCCCATAAAAATATGATTGGCCCACAAATGGATCCTGCCCCCAGGCCAGGAACCACCCAACATTGTAACAACATTAGTAGTGTGATGCTATTCAACATATTTACAAAAGCTCAAACACTTAATGGGGGAAGGAAGGTGGGTAGTTATGAAGATCAAAGCCAACTAACTGTTGGCATAGGGGGAGAGAAACTTATGTGGGCTAGGCAAGCTGGCCTTCACCTGATCTTGATCTGTGAAACCAACCATCAAGCAGACTACATCCAATTAGCCTTTCAGTTCAATGGAAAAGTCTGGAAAAATTTAATGTGCTTCTGGGAAAGAGAAACAGCAATGGAACCCCATCTTCACTTTGTCCACAGCTGTGGTTCTCAAACTAGAGTTCCTGGTGAATTGGGAAATTCCAAATCTATCTATCTATCTATCTATCTATCTACCTATCTATCTCTGTCCAAAGTGGGGGGTTCTTGAGAGAGACAGCATGGTGTGTTCGTTTGAGTAACAAGATGGGAGACCAAAGATTGATCCCCATTCTGCCGTGGAAACTCACATGGTGATTTTGGGCAAGTTCCACTCTCAACTTTAGAAGAAGACAAAGGCAAACTCCCTCTGAAGAAATCTCACCAATGAAACTCAATGATCAAACCACTTCACCACTTTTCCATATATCTACATGTACACATACAGATTAGCCCATGCAAATCTATACTTTCTTTCTTCAGCAATGTCTTTCCTTCTTTTTTTCCTGTACATAGCTGCCTATGTTGTAAATAGGCATGAGAAAAAAGTTAAGAAAATGAAAAGAAATCGTAAGTGATTCGTATATAATGGGACTTTCTAGTTTATACGCATCACGGCAGCTAACCAGGAAGTAGACTTTCTTTTACGGTCCTTGAGGCCAACAATTTGCGTTATGATCGTAATAAATTCTTAATTATTGTACTACTCACTTCTCCCTGTCTTCTCCCCCCACACTTCTCCTCCTCTCTCTCCCTGATGCTTCTCTGCCCCCTCTCTTTCCTGATGCTTCTCCCCCCTCCCTTCTCTTCCCCGTTGCTCTGTCTTGCCCCATCGCAGGGGCCAATGCTTCTCCCCCTCTCTCTTCCCCATTGCACTTGCACACACACACACTTCTCTCTCTCCCTGCGCTCTCTCAGATGCTTCTCTGCCCCCTCCCCTTTCCTGCTGGCTTCTCCCCCCCTCCCTTCTCTTCCCCGTTGCTCTGTCTTGCCCCATCGCAGGGGCCAACTTCTCTCTCACACACACACACACTTCTCCTCCTCTCTCTCCCTGCGCTCTCTCAGATGCTTCTCCCCCTCCCTTCTCTTCCCCGTTGCTCTGTCTTGCCCCATCGCAGGGGCCAACTTCTCACACACACACACACACACACTTCTCCTCCTCTCTCTCCCTGCGCTCTCTCAGATGCTTCTCTGCCCCCTCCTCTTTCCTGCTGGCTTCTCCCCCCCTCCCTTCTCTTCCCGTTGCTCTGTCTTGCCCCATCGCTCAGATGCCAACCTCTCTCTCTCTCACTTGCCCCACACACACACACACACACTTCTCCTCCTCTCTCTCCCTGCGCTCTCTCAGATGCTTCTCCCCCTCCCTTCACTTCCCCGTTGCTCTGTCTTGCCCCATCACAGGGGCCAACTTCTCTCTCACACACACACACACGCTTCTCCTCCTCTCTCCCTCCGCTCTCTCAGATGCTTCTCTGCCCCCTCCTCTTTCCTGCTGGCTTCTCCCCCCCCCTTCTCTTCCCCGTTGCTCTGTCTTGCCCCATCACAGGGGCCAACTTCTCTCACACACACACTCACTTCTCCTCTCTCTCCCTGCGCTCTCTCAGATGCTTCTCCCCCCTTCTCTTCCCCGTTGCTCTGTATTGCCCCATCACAGGGGCCAACTACTCACACACACACACACTTCTCCTCCTCTCTCTCCCTGCGCTCTCTCAGATGCTTCTTCCCCCTCCCTTCTCTTCCCCATTGCTCTGTCTTGCCCCATCGCACGGGCCAACTTCAGCCCTCCAGGTAGGTGTTTTGGACTTCAACTCCCACCATTCCTCACAGCCTCAGGCCTCTTCCTTTTCCTCTCAGCCTGGGCAAACTTGGGCCCTCGCTCCCTCAGGATCGGGGTGAGAGAGAGGCAGCGAGGAGCGAGGGGGCTCCTCCTTTTTGCTGCTTGAAAGAACCCCCTCCCTTCCTTCTTCCTTCCTATTTGGAGAGTCCCATCTAGAATTCAGTGTGATTTATTCAAGTTTTGGCCTATAAGTCCCAGAAATCCCAGCCAATTTACCAGCTGTTAGGATTTCTGGGAGTTGTAGGCCAAAACCATCTGGAATGCGCATGCTCTGGCATACGAACTACTAACGAATTTCATTAGTAATTAAGTTACATTTTAGAAATTTTTGGAAAATTTTTTGTAAGTCTTTCTTTTACTAATAACCCCCCAATTAGATTTCCGCTTTCCTATGTTTGGGTTCTAAACCATGCCTAGTTGTAAAGCCACCTCGAGTCACCTTCAGGTTCGAGAAAGGCAGAGTAGAAATATCTTAAATAAATAAAAAAGCAAGTAAGTAAGTAAGTGCCCTTCAGGATAGCTGGTATTCAAGTTTTGCTTTTTGGATGATGTTTATTCTTTTCCTAAACTTTGAAAGAAGGTTTTTTTCTTCTTCCCTTTGCTTTATTCCATCAAGTTTGAACTGAATACAAAGCATAGATAGCAGCAGGTAAGGTCAAGTGGAACATTTGTTCCAAAATGGAACTTCAAGGGCACAGGTAATCCTCACCTGAAATACCTTCTTCTGAGGAAGTGCTTTCAGAGTAGGACATTATGAATAAAACACACAATGGAAAAAGAAGGCTGAATGGAACATGAGCAATAGTTGGAAGGTGGCACAAATCATGTTGCTGAAACAACAGCACACCTTGAAGTGCAGCCTTCTTTCTCTTCCTTCACATAATACATCAAGGAAACATCTGAAGAATGATTGTCTTCATTAGTACAGTCCTATCCATGTTTACCAAGAATCCAATGTTCATATTCTTTATTAGTTCTCATATCATTTCTTAACACAACTGTAAGACTATGCTGAATTCAATGAGGCTTACTTCTAAGTCAGTATGTATAGAAGCAATGCATTTAGGCAACATTTCTAGGTTCACTTATGCAAAAGTAAGTCCACTGAGTTCCTCTGAGTAGAATGTATTGTCTTGAGCTATTTCTTATTTTAAAGAAAGCAGAATATCATTTCTTCTTCGAGAGCTCTGTGAATGCACACTTATGAAGTTTGCGCGCCAGCGCGGGCTTCCAACGGAAACTTTCCCAGTTTGAAAAGTTTTGGCGGTAGCTCCGCCCAGCCGGCCCGGAGGGCATAAAAGGCGCCTCCATGCGCGCCCACCCCATTCCTTTGTTTTCCGCCACTTGGGCAACATCGAATACGGCTGGTTGTGTGAGCATAGCATGTCCACAACCAGTTTCAAAAGGTGCTTATCCTGCGGTAGCAAGATCCCGGATTGCGACGGTCACTCGAAGTGCCTTCGGTGTCTCGGGGAGGGACACGTCGTCTCGACCTGCCGACACTGCCAGGCCTTCTCATCGAACACCAGGCGAGCGAGAGCCCGCAGGCTTCAGGCCTACCTGACGGAGCGTGCTCTCTGCCCTCCGGAGATGGGGACGGCTGTCCCATCTGCCTCCTTGGGGTCCGAGGCGGCTGCTTCGGTCCCCACCGTGTCGACCGCTCACCCGGTCGGGAAAAAAACGTCCACGGAAGGAGAAGAACGCCTCTGTCTCCTCGAAGACTTCAAGGTCGAAGAGGCCCTGCACCGTAACCACCGACACGGTCCAGCTGCCTCCACCACGACCAGCTTCGACCATCTCGATGGCGACGGGCCTCTCCCAGAGGTCGGCCATCTCGAGGACTCCCTCTGATCGGGCTATGGAGATAGCTTTCCGGAGGTCGAGTGAAGAAGCCCGTAGAGCCCAGACCAGAGGCCTGGTTCCTGTGACTCCGGGCAAGTCTCTGGAGGCCGCAGCCTCGAGACCGCCATCGCCAAAGAGGCGCAGGACTCTGATGTCATCGTCTTCGGTCTCCTGCCCCGACTCGTCACCTATCCCTGTTCTCGCTGTGGAGACAGGGGTAGAGCACCACGTGTCACCGGAGGACTCAGTACAGACCGTCGTCCGAATCCCACCCGGACAGACCTCGGTCCGACAACTATTTGTCACCTCGCCGGACAAGGGCAGACAAACCACGAGGCTCGCCTTGGCCCCGGCCGAGCGAAACCTCCCTCCGGTGATGACTGCGGCCCCCTCAACTTCGAGGTCGCCGCCTCAGTCACAGCCTACGGCGAACCAGGACACGGTTCGGCCTTGGTTGGGTGACGAGATGGAAGATGGCGAGGTCCCTCGATCGGCGAGATCGGGCTCCATCCTGTCCTCAACATGGACAGGACCCTTCCCCATACAGGATGCGAACAACCTTCGTCTTCACCGACCGACAACGCAAGAGCTTTCGGTGAACAGGTCGGCCGGATGGCAAGGTCTCTGGGGATGCAACCCTACGTCCCCACGAGCCAGCGCCTGCCCTGTTTTCAGCAGGGTGCAGGTCGAGGAAGCGGCCCAACCACACCTTCCCATGCTGGAGCCACTGGAAGAAGTGGTTAAGGCCTCGTGGACGACTCCATCGACCATCCCTCCTACGTCCGGGCGTATCGAGGCATGGTACAAAATAGATGAGAGGGAGAAGAGCTGGCTACATGATCACCCGACTCCCAACTCGATGATCGTCACCTCCTCCCAGTCTTCGGGCCGAGAATCTGCAGCCCCCAGACTAAGAGGGAAAGCGGTTCGACACAGTCGGCCGGAAAATCTACAAGGCCGGACTCTTGCTGACCAAGATGGCCAATTATGGGGCGTGCATGGGAGCTTATCACCAGATCCTGTGGGAAAGGGGTCAACCCTTTTTCCAGGATCTCTCCCAAGAGCAACAAACTGCACTTCTCTCCATCTCCCAAGAGGCGCAGTCGTTGGCACACCACCAAATCCTGATGGCCCGCCATACGGGGGACACCTCAGGAAAGCTGCTGGCCCACGGTGTCGCCATCCGAAGGCACGCGTGGCTGAAGTCTTCTGGTCTCTCTTCGACCGAAGAAGACGCTCGAGGATCGTCCGTTCGAGGCCCAAGGACTGTTCTTTGCGGGCACGGACGATAAACTAAAGGCCACTCACGACTTTAGAGTCCTGACGGCCAAACTGGATCGGCCCCAGCCACAACCAAAGCCTAGGTACTACCAACGGGCGGTTTCAGCCCAGGCAACAGTACCGCCAAGCTCCACGGCCTTACTCGGCCCTCAACAGCAGCAGCAGCAACAACAGCCGAGGCAGCAACAACAACAGGCCAGCCGACCCCGCCAGGGTAATAAATCGAGGCCTCGCCATAACAATGGCAATGGACAGTCCAACCGCCGCGTTTGACGGGCGAAGGACGACACCGCCTCGTCGCTAGGTACCGCTGCCACCACCATGCCTCCCCCCAACCTTCGACCTCCACCACCTCACCCACCATTCGGAGACCGCCTGGCCCGCTACATCGATGCCTGGCGTCGCATCACCTCAGATGCATGGGTTCTCCGGATTGTCGAAGACGGCTATGCCTTGGAATTCGACGAGCTTCCGCCAACGGGGTTCATCGTCGAGACAGAGCCGTCCAGGGTGATCTTGGAGGAGGTCGACGCATTGCTCAAAAAGGGTGCGATTTCACAGCTCCCCCAGAGCAAGGATAGAGGGGCATACTTCTCACTGTATTTCACCGTGACGAAGACAGACGGTTCCCTGCGACCCTTCCTGGACCTCAGAGACTTAAACGCGCACGTTTCGCAGAGGAAATTCAGGATGGTGTCAGTGTCGCCCATTCTCCCGCTGCTCCGGAGAGGAGACCACTTCGCAATAGATCTTCGGGATGCGTACTTCCACATCTCGATCAGGCCTGCCCATCGACGCTTCCTCAGCTTCAAGGTGGCAGGAAGGGCGTACCAATTCAACGTCCTCCCTTCGGCCTCGGGACGGCTCCCCGAACATTCTCAAAGTGCATGTCGGTCGTGGCTGCGCACTTGAGAAGGGAGAAAATCCGGATTTTCCGTACCTGGACGACTGGCTGCTGGCGGCGCAGTCTCCAGGGCTGCTGCCCCAACAGGTCTCGACGGCGCTGCAATTACTCTCGTCGTTAGGCCTGCGGCTCAACGAGGAAAATCCCAGCTCACCCCGTCCCAGTCCATAAAGTTCATCGGGGCGATTTTCGACTCCGTCGATCAGCTCGCCTATCTGCCAGACGCCAGATTCCAGGCACTTCGACGGGAGGTCAACGCCTGCACCGGGCCCTGCATCTCGGCAAAGCAGATCCAGGTCACGCCGGCTACATGGCGTCCACGGTGTCAGTCACTCCGCTGGCAAGGCTCGATTCAGGCCTCTACAGCGTTGGTTTCTCGACCACTTCGATCCGGTCAGAGAACACCACTCAAAGACTCTCTCTCCCGAGGACGGTCAAGGACTCCCTCCGATGGTGGACGTCCGAAGCCAACGTCTGCAAAGGGTGCCTTTCCACACGTTGACCCGTCCATCACGCTGACGACCGACGCCTCGATGCTGGCTTGGGGAGGCCACATGAACAACTTGTCGATCAACGGCCAATGGTCGGCGGTGGAGAGGCTCCACCACATCAACTACCTCGAGCTCCTGGCCATAGCCAAGACTCTTCGGGCCTTCGCCTCTAGTCAGGGGACACGTGGTACTGGTCAGGACGGACAATATAGTGGCCATGTACTACGTCAACAAGCAGGGCGGAACGGGCTCGAGGAAGCTCCTGGCCCTGGCGCAGAGCCTGTGGGAGTGGTGCGTCCTCCATCAAGTGACCCCAGGGCCATTCATCTCCCGGGAGTCGAGAACGTGAGGCGGACTCCCTCAGCAGAACCGGCTGGTCGTCCCACGAATGGATGCTGCATCCGGACGAGCTCCACCGTGTCTTTCAACGGTGGGGATTCCCTGGCACGAGATATCTTCGCATCGCCGGAAAACAGCCAACTGCCAGTTTTTCGGTGCCAGGCTTGCCCGGATGCACGCGCGGGGTTGCCTCGGGACGCCTCCTCCTCGACTGACGACGGGGGTTCTTCTACCTCTTCCCGCCGTTCCGCTTCTTCTCCGACCATCGAGAAGATCCAGCTCTCGGGGACCGATTGCATCCTCATCGCCCCCTACTGGCCAAGACAAGTTTGGTTCCCGACCCTGCTCCACCTAGCAGGCCAGAACCACATGCCACTCCCTCACCGGCCAGATCTGCTGACCCGGGAGAAGGGATGCTCCTCCATCCGGACCTTCCATCCTTGCACTTAACCGAATGGAGGATCCACCAGCGCCAGACGTCTCTCCAGCAGTAGCAGCGATCCTGGCAGCAGCCCACAAGCCGGCCACGTCGAAGGCGTACTCGGCTTGCATCGCCCGCCATACGGTTCCAGTCTTCTCGATCCACCGCCGTCTTCCCACTGTCGGTCCCGCGGTCCTGGAATTCCTGGCGGAATTGGTCGACAGGGGTCTCTCCATGTCCTCGGTGAAGACCCACCTGGCGGCCCTCACCTGGCAGAACCAGCAGAGGGAGGGTCCCTCGCTGTTCCAGTACCCGATGGTCAAGAGATTCCTGAGGGGTGTCCACAACACCCGCCCCCCGGTGCATCCACCTACACCGGGTTGGAACCTCGACCTGATCCTGTCCTGCTTGACATCCTCACCATTCGAGCCGCTGTCATCCATCGACCTGCGGCTCCTCTCCTGGAAGGTGGTCTTCTTGGTCGCCATCGCGTCGGCTCGTAGGCCTTCCGAACTGGCGGCGCTCTGGGTCGACGAGCCCTACCTGCTGTTTTTGGCAGACAGAGCCATTCTGCGAACGGACATCACTTTTCTGCCTGAGGTGGTCTCCCGTTCCACGTAAACACCGACATTGTGCTCCCGGACATGGGGCCCTCCCAACTGGGGACAGTGACTCGGCGCCGGTGCCCTCGACGTCAGGAGAGCCCTCTGGGTCTACAAGGACCGATCGGGCGGACTACCGTCGGGTCGACTAGACTCTTTGTTTCTTACGCCACCGACAAGCTGGGCTTGCCGGTGTCGCCTAAAGACTCTCCAATTGGGTGGCTTCCCTGGTTGAACTGTGCTATCAGATAGCACGTCAGCCGTGTCCCCTAGGGTCAAGGGTCGCTCGACTAGGGCAGTGGCCACGTCGACCGCTTTTCTCCAAGGGATTCCCTGGACCAAATTTGTAGGGCGGCCATCTGGGCCAACCCCTCCACCTTCACATCACACTACCGGGTGGACACCCTATTTGGACGGGAGCGGCTTTTGGTAGGTCAATTCTAACCCCAAGGGCCCTCGGGGCGGTGCCGATTAGGCAGCCCTGTCTCTCTCCTCTATGCACTGTTCGGTCGACAGTTACGGTCGGTCGAACCCTTCCCCTTTGGTAACGTTCATGGGTGTGCCGTGCCCCAGTAGGGGCACAGTTTACCGGTTAAAGCGCGCTTTACCCTCTCACGGGTTCAAGTTGCACCAGTTGTGCACTTATCTTCTTAGTTGTGCTGGTTGCACTCACTGTCATGAGGCCTGCGTGCCTGGCATGAATGGTGCTTGTTGCACTTATACTGTGAGGCCTGTGTGCCTGACATGAATGGTGCTTGTTGCACTATGTTTACAAGTGGGAGCATGCCTTCCACTCTTATTTATTATATTGTTGAGCTGTTATTTATTGAGATTGCTGGTTGCAATAAACCTGTTGGTTTTTCAAAATTGGCTGGTTTGTTCCCACCTCCTTTACCTTAGCTCGGTAAGTCTTCATAAGTGTGCATTCACAGAGCTCTCGAAGAAGAATGGTAGGTTACATACCTGTGACCATCTTTCTTCGAGTGAAGCTCTGTGAATCCACACGAACCCGCCCGGCCGTCCCCTCTATCTCAAACCACCCTTTCCTAGTTGCTATTGTGGCGTAGGAATGGGGTGGGCGCGCATGGAGGCGCCCCTCCGGGCCGGCTGGGCGGAGCTACCGCCAAAACTTTTCAAACTGGGAAAGTTTCCGATGGAAGCCCGCGCTGGCGCGCAAACTTCATAAGTGTGGATTCACAGAGCTTCACTCGAAGAAAGATGGTCACAGGTATGTAACCTACCATTACTGTATATACATGAGAGGCATATTTTGGGTCTCTTCTCTTTTAGTGCCTTTGGATTCTGTTCTGTTCTTTAAAAGCAACTCTTTCGGTGAGCTGATCCCAAGCACAGTGGGCATTTGGTTGGGCCTTTTAAAATCCAAATCCCTATCCTCTTGGCTTTGGAGGGAATCTCTGAATAAAGGAAAGAAAGGAAAAGAGCATAAACTCAGCTCCAGCCTGCCAGGCAGTTCTTTTGATTAAGGTTTTTAGTTTTTAAACAAAGTTTAATCAAGGACGGTCAAACCAGAGGCAAGCCAGTTTCCAGGTGTGCCTTCTTGTGCAGATGGTGTGCTGCCAAAGAGAATCAAAAGAGACTTAATTACAAGAATGATCAGCCGAGTCAGGCAGGAGGAGAAATGGTGCACTCTGATGGAAGCAGATCTTTACAAAACAGCAATATGGCCTGGCACGTGGCAGGTGAAAAAGACTGCTTTCTTCTAACACTGCAGTGACTCAACTGTTCATGCCAATCTGTTTTTTAAATAAACCAAACAAAACAGAGTATGCCTTGGAAAGCATGTGTCACCCTAATAAAATCCTCAAACTCAATCTCATGATCTCTTTTAAAAAGAACTGGATTATCAATCAGTCCTTGGGAGCAATTCCTATAGGCCTCTCACTTTCTAATGGATGAACCCAAAGATTGGAAAATAGAAGTTTTCTGATAGTGTTATAACAATAAAACTAATTTATATTCCACCCTTCTCACCCCGTAGGGCACTCAGGGCAGATCACAGTACACATACATGG
>JARBWK010000008.1:42864118-42885232 GCA_030556195.1 Anolis apletophallus | reverse complement strand
AATGCTCTGCCCAATCCACCTGGAGAACATGCAAGACTCTGGTCTGCCCAATTCTTACAGTTGAATTCTCCACCCCTGTCTTGATGCATTCAAGCACTGCTATTTATGAAAAATATGTGATTTTAGGTACAAAGTCCTAAAAGTTTTGACAATTACTGGTCTTGCAATCATGGTCTTAAACACACAAGGAAGATTCCATTGTTGGAAAAAAAAAAGAAATACATCATGTCCTGTGCCATGAAACTGTAAGGGATAGGTTAAAACAATCCAGATTGAAATAAGTGTAAGTCAATACTAAGAAATAGAAAGCCAACGTGGTGTGTGTGTCTGTCTAGCTAGGAGCCCATAAAATCAGGCTTCAAATCTCCAGTTAGTTATGAAAACCCATTTCATGATCTTGGGCAAGCCATTCTCTCTTAGAGGAGAACAATAAAAAGCTTCTTCTGACTAAATCTTGTTAAGAAAACTTTATAGTTGGGCCGCCTTAACTCAGGAAATTTGAAATATAGCAGTAATTAAGCAATTTTGTAACATAATAATAGATGGACACAATGATTAGTGCTTTGCCCTATCTCAGCTGAAGAGCATCCCATGAGTCCAAGGCCTGAAGGAACACCTCCAGTTGTTATTTCATTTCATGCATCTGATGAAGTAGAGTTACTATATATAGAAATTGACCTCATGTATAAGTTGAAGGCAGATTTTGGGGGCAACATTTTTGATATTATGATCTGTGGAGAAGTTTAGGGTCAGAGAAATTAGAGTGGGTGGCTACTTCTTTTTGGCTCACCCAGGATGGACTAAACTTTTACTTTTCACCATTCTACTCAGAGAAGAGGATAGTTTCTTTTATGATAAAAGTTAAAGTACACTATTCACATCAATTTTGGGTTGCTTTTTAAACAAATTCTAGATTTATATAAGAGTATATAGAATATTTCAACTTATTTTTCTCAGTTTTAAACATGTTATAAGATTTCTTTGTGTACTAATCCAGTCTAACGTGGCAATGTTTTAAGTTATTCAAGATACGTTATGGACCAAAAATATGGTTATGTGAAAATGCTTGTTCATTCTTTGTTCCCCTATCATTTCCAGTTCCACTTAAGAAGATGAATCAATCATCAACCAACTGAGATTTCCTTAATGAAATGACAAGCCTAAATTTAAGCTGGCTACACCATGGAGTCAATTTTGTTGCCTGTCAAATATGCCAAAAATTTTCCCAGAGTATCAAGGCCTGCCTATCCCTTCTCTTTTCTATGTCATACTTTACATGTATAACTGTTAACATGATTTTGTAGTCTCAGTTTCCTTTCTTCATTCATATGTGAGTAGATTTAAATGTAGATAGGATTTAAGTACAAACTTCAGTGGTTCCTATGTTTTAAAAATTCCAAATGAAATAAAAAGATAAACTACTATTTTCCCAAGTAAGGAAATGGTGCCTCCTTTTGTACTCCCCCCCCCCTGTTGTTAAGACAGATAAGAACCTGCATTGTTGTCTGTAATTCAGACAAAATGGGCTAAATTTACCATTTGAGGAGACTCAAAAGAGACATGCCAATGGAGCAATACTGTGTTATGGCAATAGAGCATGCAGTAGAACATCGACTTAAGAATGTCTCAACTTAAGAGCATTTTGAGTTAAGAGCCACCATGTGACCCAGGTTTCTCTTTGACATACGAGCAGCATTTTGAGTTAAGAGCTAGCACCAGAGGGAGTTATAGCTTGAGAGTTCAAGGCTTTAGGGCTTCAAGGGAGCAGCCTCCTAGGCCTCGTGCATCTGTGCCTCGTGCTCTTGTACGCTTTGGGAAATTGTTGTCCACTTTGTTTTTGTCTACTTTGAGGAACTTTGAGTTAGTTCATTTTATGTGATTTTTATTCCTGGTATGTTTGTTTGGCTTCATGAAGAGAGAGAGAGAGGGAGAGAGAGATCAAGAGAGGGAGAGGGGCTGGAATGAGTACAGTATGAAGAAAATGATGTTTTGGCATCTTCACCTTGTGCTTCCTTGTGCATTTTCAAGTTGATATTTCTTTTTAAAAATTGTTCCATGTGAATGTGCACTTATACATTAATTATTATTTATAAAGTACTATTTCTTATTTAAAAACATGTAACAAAAATGGGGAGAGGAGTTGGGACTCCAGAATGGATTAATAGTATTTCAATGCATTGCAATGGGAAAGTCCACTTTGAGTTAAGAGCAATTTGAGTTAAGCATTTGGCCATGGAACCAATTAAATTCATAATCTCAAGGTATCACTTTATATCAGTTTAATTTTTTTATCCATGTGAGTGAAAGTCATGCAGTATGAGAAGAACCAGAAAAATTAAGAATACTGGATTTATGTTATTTGTTCCCTTTCTCATAAACTCCCAGCAAGATATCTTTCTTCATCAACTATCATCATAAATTGCATTAATCTATTATAGCCAGCTTAGAAGAAGTTAAAGTCTTCTTAATGGTAGTAAATATCTTTAGATAAAAAATTCCACACAATTGCTGTGAAAAAATTCTGTTTTGTCCAAAACGTATTGAAGACCTTCTGAATTTCTTCAAAGTGCCAGTCTCTTTCTGTCTCTTATACCACTATAAAAAGTGGTAGCCCCTCATAAGCTCTACTTTCCATTCTTTTGTCAGGTTTAGAACCATAAAGTAATAACATGTTTGAGGTCAATACAGTTGTTCAGTTTATGGTCACAAATGATAGCAGCAGCACAGGTTAAGAGCATTTCTTTATTATTGCTATCATCATTCTTGATATTCTTTCCATTTTTGTTATTTCAGGGAAAAAATCCTGGTAATTCCCCTCCTAAATTTAAAACTCTGCTATATTTGGGCATAGAATCTTGCTGGTTCTTTTAATAAAGTCATTTTCAAAGGATATATATAGCACTTGAAGCACTGCCTTGGGACAAACACAGGAAGCAAACATATTTGTAACTCCACTGTAGAATATTATTTATTTATATATATATATATATATATATATATATATATATATATATTATATATAATATATTCTACAGTGGAGTTACAAATATGTTTGCTTCCTGTGTTTGTCCCAAGGCAGTGCTTCAAGTGCTAAGGGTTAAAGAAGTGAGATGCCAAAACAGCCTCAGGAAACAGATTGGAAAACAGCAATGGCTTCTCACTACTGTTTCTATGTTAATTGGTGGAGTATAAGTTCCTGTCAGGTTGTAGATACTTCTTAAATTGAGGCATATATCGCCCTTCTTGAGACTTCTTCTAAAGAAGTACTAGACTTACCAGTTGAAGGAGATGCTTGAAGTTCAGCCAAGCTTTCATTTTGTTCAACAGGTAAATTCAGGATGGGAGGAAGCTGCTCCTCAATGCTGGTGTCTGGCACAGACCCTTCCCCTCAGATATAGCATGAAGCTTCCCCTCAGATATAATACAAAGCTGCAATATCTGGGAAAGAATGCAGTCATTCAATACAGACCTAGATCTTGGCTGGACACCTCTGCCTATAAAATGCAGAAAATACCAGTAGTGCATTGTTCAGAACAACACTTCCTTCTGATAAGATGTTCTGGATACTTGAACTTCATTAAATCCGAACAATACATACTGTTTTGTATAGGTATGAGTCTTGTACTATGTCAGTATTCTCACATGTTCTCCTTACAGATTACCCAGTCAAAAAGCTGCAGGAAACACTGAAATAGCTTACATTTTTGTGCTTCTGCCTAGACCCACAGTTACTCACTATATTTTTATTTTTTATTAAGGGTTTTCAATATGTATATATAGGTAAAATCAAAGAAGGTATTGGAAGTATGGGGTAGATAAAACAGTGAGGACAATTCACAGGGGTTACTGCTAAGATTGCCAGGTATGCTGGGGATGGAAAGAGGGAGGGAAGAAAAAAGAAAATGAGGGGAAAGGAAAAGTTCTTCTGATCTTCCTCTTTGTGTTCTGTCTCTTTTATTTTCATCTTTAATGTGTTTCTCTTTCGGGAGAGCGGTGAAGGCGGCAGACACGGAAAGCGGGGGCTCCCGCATCCAACCCCATAGAACTTGTTGGGTTAGAGCGCAAGCTCCCCTCCCCCGGTGGATAGACGCCGGGGGGAACGCAGGGTCCTCGAGGCTTTCTCTGACTCCCCAAACCTCTCCCCTCAAGGGGGAGGCCACAAGGGGCCGTAGTCCCCAAAAGCCGAGGAGACGCGGACGAGTCTGGGGGAAGCGTCCTCTACGGGCGCACCCACTGCCAGCCCCGCTCACCAAAAAGCCAAGGAGACAACAAGAGCGGTGACAGCCGGAGAGGAGAAACGTAAGTTTTCCCAAAAGGAAATATTCGGTCTGAAGGTGGGAATAAACTGCGGACAAAAGGTTACTCAATTATAGGCAGGCCGGGCAACACGCGAGTGGCTCAGGAAGACACCCGGTTAAGACACCCGGTTAAGAGGGATATAAGGAAGCCTTCGGAAGTCAAGCCACCACCTTTAATCCCCCCCTCAAGGAGCACTATCCAACTAAGGAAGGGAGGAACTCACCTTGAGCGACTCCTCATAGCGACAGCCCCTGGAAAGATAAGCTCGAGCCGGAAACCCACAGCGAGACTTCGAAGAGAGAAGTGAACACCTCACGAGAACATCGCGAGATTTCAGCTAGAGTCTCAGATCTCGCAAATGCGAGCGCGAGAACTTGAGGAGAAGCCGAAGGGCAGCTAAAAACCCCTTCAGATCACGTTAAGGGTGGAAAATCAATACCCCTCCCCCACCGGCCTGAACACCCGGTAGAGGATAGGAAAAGATAGGAAGGGCTAAATAGTCTCCTGCAGAAGCAAGACCAACCAAGGGCAGATGTAACACCAATGACCCTTTAAAGGGACAGTAGACCCTAAAACAAAAACCTGCTCCGCAGCGGATAAAAGCACCGAAAATATAGGAGGGAGGAGCAAGAGTGCATAAATCAAGATTAGAGACACCAGGGAAGAATGAACAGAGGATAGAGCAAACAACGAAGGGGAGGGAATAACCCCAAATAACCTCAAAATCTACAAGTGCAACAGTGCCATCCAGGGATAACAAGATAACTGGATAAAGAAAGCAGTATAATCCACAATAAAACCTGAAGCAGTATAACCCACATTAGACAAGAACAAGGAGCAAAATCCTAACTTTAATACCACCAACAGAAAGATACCATGGCTGCATCCAAACTTAAAATAGACAAAGACACCAAAGATTTAAGACTGGCCTTCAGAAGAGGGTTGGGAGCTGGAACAGAAGAGTTCAGCATGAAGGATGTAATGAGAGAGATACAGAAATTAAACGAGACCCAACTGGAAACCCAAAGAGAACTGAGACAGATGATGGAAAATCAATCACAGGAACAAAAGAAGACCCAGGACAAATTGGATGATATGAAAAAGGAACTGAAAGAAGATATGAATAAGATAAAATCAGACCTCAATAAAGTCACCCAAGACACCGCAGACCTCAGGGAAAAAACCAAAAAACTGGAAAAAGCCCAACATAAATTGACAAAAAACCTGGAAGGGATAAATAATAAAACTGAAGCTGGAAAAAAACCCTGGAAAGAATACAATTAAAAGATCTGGAAAAACAGTTGAGATTTAGAAACCTCATGGAAGAGGAACAAGAAAACGTAAAAACAACAATCATAAAAATACTGGCAATAACTCTGGAAAGGCCTGAGGAGGAGGTAGGGAAAGAGATCGATAGAACTTACAGAATTCAAAGTAATTACTCTAAGGAAAATAAAACCCCGAGAGATACCATAGTGAATTTCACAAGAAAATTGACATGGGATGAGGTACTCCAAAAGACTAATAAAAAACCTATAATCCACAATGGGAGGAAAGTTATTGTCCTAAAAGAGCTTCCGACGACTATATTGAACAGAAATAAAAAATATTCCTTCTTAACAGAAGAGCTGAAAAGATTGAATATAAGATTCAGGTGGGAGAAAGAAGAGGGATTAATGACCACCTATAAGGACAAGAAATACTGGTTGACCAGTGAAGAGAAAGCGAGAGATTTTCTTAAACAACTAAAAAGAGAGAATTCAACCCCAACATCAGATCACTCATCACAAAGAAAACACAAAAAAAATAAAAGACGCCGCTTTCGCTCCCCCTGAGGAAGAACAAAAAATGGACGAAGCAGCGGCCAAGGCACGTAAGCCAGAAGGCCCGGAAGAGGAAGAATCACTTTCAGAAGGGGATATGGAAGATGAGGATGAGAAGGATGACAACAACTCAAAAGATGGGAAGCAACCAATGGAAAGTATACTCTCTTAATGTCAACGGGCTCAACAGCCCAAATAAAAGAAAACGAGTCTTTCAGAAAATCAAAAAAGGCAACTACCAAGTAGTAGCACTCCAAGAGACTCACATCTCTCACAAATTTGTCTCACATTTAAGACAAAAGAAACTGGGGAAGGAATATTACTCCTCCTATGACCAAAAAAAAGAGAGGGGTGGTCACTTATGTATCGGAAGATCTCAACTCTGAACTTAAATTTAAAGACACAGAGGGTAGGGTGGTGGGGGTCCTAATTAATAACCTTGATGGAAAAACACTAATATGTAACATATACGCACCGAACGGAGCAAAATCAAACTTTATAAAATTCCTGAAAGAAAATATACAAAGGACAGAATATGACAACCTTATGATCATCAGAGACTTCAATGGAGTCATAAGTCCGAAACTAGACAAAAGATGCGAGCCAAAAAACCCCACCCCCAAAGAATACGGGACACTCCCGAAGTCCTTCCTCAATTTAAAAGAGGATTTTGATATGCAGGACGCCTGGAGATACCTCTACCCAGATGAAAAGGACTTTACCTACTTCTCCAGCCGCCACAAAATGTGGTCAAGAATTGATATGGCCTGGGTGTCGAATTCTTTAATCTCCAAGATAGAAATTTTAAAAATAACACCAAGAGACATCTCAGACCATTGCCCACAAGAGCTAATATTAAACTCAAGACAAAAATAGAGGAGATGGAGATTAAATGGGAATTTACTAAAAACTGAAAAAGACATTAAGAAAAATAAGGAATTAGTAAAAGAATTCTTCGAGATCAACAATACGGGGGAAGTCCAACAGCAAATAGTCTGGGACACCTTAAAGGCAGTGATGCGAGGACATTTCATCTCGCAAAACAGTGCCAGGATCAGAGCCAAAGACAAAGAAATCAAAGACCTGACAAAAGAAATAGAAACAAAGGAAAAAATCCTGAAGAAATCCCCGGCATGTCGCGATGCACGGACTTGACCGGCCCCTTAATCACACACACAGAGACGGACTGAAGGCTAACTACTTTATTGCATATAAAACAGTTCAAAAGGTATAATGTCCATAAGAATAGCAAAGTAATCCAAAAGGCTTGAAGCAATCAATGTCCAAAACAGCTTGGCAAGGCAATCCAAAGGCTTTAAGCAGGGCTCCGTGCAGCAATGCAGATTCAGAAACAAGGCAAGGTAAATACAAGGCAAGACTTGGTGGCCACTAGCCAACTTAGCTCCGTAGACCCACTTCGCTACACGTCCGCTCAGAAGAGACGTGGCCGAAGCACTGGGGATTGGTTCCCACGGATGCTATACTTAATCTTTCGGCCGAGGTCCCTGACGCTCTAGGCCTTGTCGTCTCCAATCTTTGCTGACGGACCTCGGCCTGTCTAGGCTGCGGTGCCATCCCCTTCTCCTGGACTCAATGCTACTTCTCCTATCAAAGGTTCGGCCTTGTCTCTCAGCAGCTGGGTCCCTATCTCCATGAGAGCTCTCCTCCCTAGAATCTTCCCAGCCGCTTTCTTCCATGTTTTCACTTAGAAGCTCCTGTGACCCTCTCCCCCCGGATGCTCATAACTTCCACTATCACTGCTTTCAGTTTGTACCTGGCTTTCATCTATGTCTGCATAGGGGTCAAGCCAACTTTCATCCCAAGCCAAGCTTTCAGTGGGAGAGAGGGGCCCAGTGATGGGAAACGCTCCTTCAGGTAACCCTTCCAAATCCTCTTCAGAATCTATCTCTGCTGGTGCAGGCCCTAATGCTAATGGCACCCCCGGTGCTGTTCCCTGGTCCCCAGGCACAAACGAGAACTGCCGTCCTACATGGCAAAACAGGACATTGCAAAGGTACTAACAAATCTGAAAAAAGAAACACTCTTTAGAAATTGAAAACATGGCTAAACAATACAAATTTATAAGACAATACAACTTTGAAAATGCAAATAAGCCAGGCAGATGGCTATCAAGAAGGATAAAGAAGAAACAACAACAGAGGGATGAAGCAAGACGAGTGGGTGGCCCCAATTCCTGGCCGGCCGTACTTCACTGGTTTGTAGGTGATGGAGAACTCCCCCAGGTAGTGGCCAATCATCTCAGGCTTGATCTCCACCTGGTTGAAGGTCTTCCCGTTGTAGACATATATATCTCCAAAATTGTATCCGACGGGAAAATACATACAAGAGAGAAAGAAATACGAGTTAAGTTCTTTGAATTCTACAAACAGCTCTACACAAAAGACAAAATATCTGAGGAAGATATCACAGCATTCTTATCAAAACAGAACATCACCAAAATCACAGAGGAAGAAAGAGAATCCTTAAACAAAGAAATAACAGAGAAAGAAATTGCTATGGCCATAAAACAACTGGACCCCAACAAAGCCCCAGGCCCAGACGGCCTCACAGCTGATTTCTACAAAGCCATGAAAGAAGAGATAACACCATTCCTCAAAACCATAATGAACAATGTGATGAACGGAGAAGACATACCAACATCATGGTCAGAAGCCACAATAGTCTTAATTAAAAAAGGAGACACAGACACCCCAGGCCCACATGACTTTAGGCCAATATCGTTATTGAACGTGGATTACAAACTATTCACTAACATCTTAGCCACTAGGTTCAAACCATTCCTAACAGACTGGATAGGGGAGGAGCAGGCAGGCTTCCTACCAAACAGAAGCACAAAGGATAACTTACGTACAATACTCGACACTATCGAGTACTACGACACCAACACACAGAGGGAACTGGCACTACTAACACTCGACGCTGAAAAGGCGTTCGATAATCTTGATTGGAACTTTTTCAAATTACTCCTAGATGAAATGGACATCAGACACCAAATTAAGAATGCCTTCAAAGCAATTTACAGAGATCAAAAAGCCAAAATCCAGATAAACGGATCCCTCACAGAAGAATTTCAAATAACTAAAGGCACGCATCAAGGATGCCCCCTCTCCCCCCTAATCTACATAATGGCGCTGGAAATACGGATAAAAACAATCAGAGAAGATAAGGAGATCAAAGGCATGCCCATCGAAAATCAGAATTACAAAATAAGAGCCTATGCTGACGATGTAATATGCATAATTGAGGAACCGATCAGTAACATTGGCCTATGGATGAAAAAAATTGAGGAATATGGCCTAGTGACTGGACTTAAGATCAACAAGAAAAAATCCACAATACTGACAAAAAATATAACAGGTAAAAGAAAAGAACTTCTACAAAAAATTTCTGGCTTCACTATGAATTCAAAAATCAAATATTTGGGCATCTGGTTAACAGCGAAAAATTCCCAACTGCTAAAAAATAATTATGAAGAAAATTGGAGAAACATCAAAAAAGATCTGGCAAACTGGAGATTTTTACAACTATCTCTGCTAGTAAGAATAGCGCTGATCAAGACGAATGTCCTTCCCAAACTCATGTATCTCTTCCAGAACATTCCAATTATAAGAAACAAGTGCCTGTTCAAAGCTTGGAAAAAAGAAATTTCAAAATTTGTCTGGGATGGCAAGAGGCCGAGAATCAACCATAAGATCATGACAGATAAGAAATCCAGAGGCGGGTTCGGCCTACCGGACCTCGCCCTATACTTCGAAGCATGCGCTTTAATGTGGGTGAAGGAGTGGATTTCTCTAAGGAAAAAAACCTCCTGATACTTGAGGGTTTTGACTTACGAGTGGGTTGGCACGGCTACTTGTGGTACAAAAAAAATTGGTGGAAAAGAACTTCGGGAACCACTTCGTAAGATCAGCCCTGCTGCTCGTCTGGAATAAATACTTAAGACACTTCTACACAAAGACACCACTTTGGATATCCCCAATGGAGGCAGAACATCGAAGACTCCAGGGATGGACCACATGGCCCATATACAAAAGGTTGCTGAAATGGTCAGAAGGAACCTTAGAGCTCATAACCCAAGAAGAACTAAAACAAATATTAGAGAACGCAACTTGGCTCCAATACCTACAACTAAGAAAGAGATTTAATTTAGACAAAAAAGAGGGATTCCATGTGGAAGAAGATTTCTGGGACAAACTTATCAAATCAGACCAAAAAAATATTACAACTATTTACAATAAACTATTAGACTGGGCTACGGAAGAAGAAACCATAAAAAACTGTATGATCCAATGGGCCAAGAACATCGGCAGACAAATTAAGATCCAGGAATGGCAACTTATCTGGAACAAGAAAATAAAATTCACATACGCCACAGAGCTAAAAGAAAATTGGCTTAAAATGCTCCACCGATGGCACCCCCCCCCCAAAAAAATTGGGATGATGTACAAAAACAGCAACCCAAACTGTTGGACGTGTCATACGCAGGTGGGCAGCTATTTTCATATGTGGTGGCCCTGCCCCCTCACGACAAATTACTGGAGAATGGTACACAAGATCACCCAAAATATTCTGAAAGTGAAATACCCAATGAAACCAGATTATTACCTATTGGGTCTTTCTGATAAAGATAGGGTTATGGACAAAAACACTGAGAACCTCTTTATCTACATAACGACGGCGGCAAGAATTGCATTTGCTAGAATATGGAAGTCTGACAAAACCCCACAACAAGAGGACTGGCTCCAAAAATTGCATGACATAAAAGATATGGATACCTTAACATTCTTCCTGAGTAAAAGCACCGGCCAACCAAGAAGAGAAACGGATTGGAATCCAATAAACTTGTATAAAAAAGATTAAAAGGTTAACCTATAGCTAATGGATATACTCACTAAATAAAAAGTAGGAAGAAAGAATTGAAAATCAACTCAAATCCATTACAGAACTCAGAAGAAAAAAGGCAAACCACGTTCAGCCCGAATGGAAGTCGATCGTCCTTATCTGTTTGTTTGTTCGTTTGTCTGGTTCGTTATAGTCTCCCCCCCCCTTCCTCTTCCCTCCAGCTCATCCCTTACCCATCAACACCCCTTTTTCCCAGATTCTACCTCCCCCCCCCCCAATGTTGCATACATGTGTATTGGAATAACACAAAACCCAATAAAATTAATTTTTTTAAAAAATGGGGTTCTGTTCCATGGATTTACCAAGTACATTCATATTATTATCCCCCCCCCCGCTCTCTCTCTTTCGTTCATATAGTCTGAATATTTGCCAGTCAGTTGTCCTCTTGGGTTTCTCTGGTACTCTTGATATTAATTGTGTCAGTTTGCCCAATTCCATAATATCCATGACTTTGATTAGCCAATGTGGTTTTGTAGGTAGTTCTTTTATTTTCCAGTTTTTTTTGCATAAACAATTCTTGCTGCGGTTATCAGATGATTAAAAAGAATTTCCGTGTGTTGGTACAAGTCCAAGCCAGTAATTCCAAGTAAAAAGTATTCTGGTTACTCACTATTGATAATGTGCACCTACTTATTGAATCAAACCTGGCTTGTGGATTTTGAGTTGTGTTATTAAGGATGCAAAGCCAAACAACTCTACCTGGATGTTTTTACTCAGTGGCTTGCCCAGACTTCAATCTTTTTCTCATTTGCTCCTTGAACTGCAGTATAATTACCTACTTGGACTGTGATCTCTGTTTCTACTTGGCTGATCACAGAATTTGACATTATTCTGAATTAAGCAGGTATGGACCCATTAATCCAAGCATGATTTCTGCCACAAACATGTGGATGTCTGCCCGTTTACTTGGCTCCTGATATAGATTTCTATTGTACTTTCTCAGTGGGAAGCAAAACTGCCTCTGCGTTATGGACATGAACCTGCCTTACATGTATACCTCATCGGCTAGCCTGTACCAGACAATATACTTGGCCAAGTTGGAGAATGTATGCTCTAGTGATAGAATTCATTTTCCAGCAGGATCTTGGATGACTCTGAGAGGTTTCCATTTCCCTGTTCCCTTTGTACAACAAACTCATAATGCACCAGACGTATAAAATGTGACACAAAACATAGTTAAACTAGATGGGGTAATTGCAATAGAATGAAGTAGGTAACAAGTCCAGATGCGGTTTGTGCCAGTGGTAGAGAAGAATAACTAGGACTCAATAATGCATGGAAAAGTCAGTCTGTGTGAAACAGAAGAAACTAAATCTGGCCATGTGGGACTTCCTCGCCATCAGGCACCCAGAGCTGAATTTGTGTCTGCACAAATGGCTATCCCAATGAAGCAATTCCTTTGTACTGCAAGTGAAGAATAGCTCTCCAGTGAGTACAAAGCTAGAGACCAGGCATAGTGGAGAGGAGAGATAAGAGAAGGGCCAAGGCCTACTGCCTAGAAGCCAAAGGGAGAAATAAATCATGATTGCAAGAAAGAGAATGACCACTGGGAGAATGATATGTAGTGGCACTGTCAGTCAAATCAGCATTCCATTTTAAGCAAATATAATCCAATAAAGCTATGTCCTGTGTCTTTATGCACAGACAATTGGAGGCGTTGCCTTAGTTTTCCATATTCGCAGCTGTCCTTGGCACCTGTACAACACTGAGGATAATGTTTCCTAATCTCCCACTCTAATATAAAAACATCACTGACAATAGATATGCATATGGATGATGCCCCTGCCTGCCACCTAGTCTTTATTCCCCAAGAGTTTATCTGCATTCTTATAATGTGGATACTTCATGAGATACTGACATGCAAGTGCCTTTGTGCAGAACACCATAGTTCTAGACTGAATGAAGGCAGATTATTCAAAAAAGTATTAGTGAAAAGTGTTACTATTGGTAACATTCGTAGTAACATTTATATGCTGGATAATATTTTCAACATCCTAGTACATTGTTGTGAACCACCTTGAGCCTTTTTGGGAAGGGTGGTATATAAATCAAAATAATAAATAAATAAATAAATAAATAATAAATGTGACAGAAGTTGTCCATAGAGCTACTTTACAAATTCCCCATAACATTAATTGATTTTTTGGGGACTGTGGGATTGCAATTGCCCTTACCACTTTTCTTTTAAAAAGGTTTTTCTCAAGCTTTGTCTTATCTCAGTTTTATCCTCACAACAACACTAGGGACAAGAGACAATGATCCAAGGTTTTGGCACAGTTTCATGCCTATATAGACACTTTTAAATCTCAATCGACACAAAAGTAATTAAATTATACTAGTTCTCTTTGGTACTCTGTATGCACAATACAACTCCTTATCAATGGGATAAATATTCATGGTTTCACTTACTCACACTACAAAAATACTCAACCTGGAAATGTCTGTGGGCTTCACTAGTCCCTTGAGAAATAGGGGAGCATGTAACAATATTCTCACCACTGTGAGATGATGAGAATTTTCTTCCTTATGCATCCGAATCTCTACTTCTCTCTGCAAGTACAGCTATCACTCGGCCATATTTCTTCTGCATCATTCCCTATTGGTCACTCTTAGAAACAGGATATTATATTCAGCCACCAAAAATGTCCCCTTTCCTTGAGAAATAATGCACTTTGGGTTTGCCATAGTGTAGCCTAAGTCTATTTAGCATACACCGAGCTTTATTTAAGACCTCTGGTCATATGCTATTAGACTATCAATATAAACATGTTTACAAGAAAGTATATTACAATACCCAAGGAAAATACAAAAAATGTTGAAGATAGTGCCTCTATTTGTCTTAGGAGAAACTGCAAATTTCCAGTCCAGCTCCATTAATGTCTTTCTGAATGATATCAACCTTGAAAAATGTGCCAAATATTTTCTGCTACACTGTATAATGTCTTTGCTCCCATTTAATTCCATTCAGGGTTATTTACAATAAAATGACTTTTCTTTTTCCATAAATCTTTACCTAGTACACTCTTTTTCCAAAATTGCTTTATTAATCTTTGGTTATTATTAATTAGAAACAGAGCAAACCCCCATCATTCCCTTAACTCCATCTGACACCTGGATTTTAATAGACCACAAAGCATGATGCTTGTTAGCAGAATTTAGTTTCCTCTCATATTAACCATGTCATGTGACGGCATCAGCTAGGAAAAGGAGAAAAGTATTTTGAAGTGTCATTTTTAACTGTGGAGGCCATGGTTTATTGTAAATGTAATGAATTAGGACCGATGGCTGGTGCTTAAATAACGCAGACAGTCAAAACAGTTTTGTGTTGGCAATTACTCACGTTTTCCCCTCTGCATTCCCTTTCACAGCTATTGGTTTACAAGTCTGCCGCAGATCAAATTGGGCCCTCTCCCCTGATGTATGTTGTGGTAGCTACAATCTGGGCCACATGTGACACAAATCAAACCATTTCTCTCCAGTAGCTATTGATCGGGCAGTGTGTTAGCACTTAACATTGCAAGTTCTTGGGTAATTGCTTGGTTCAGGGAGAATCCTGTCTTTTTCCTTGACTGGTGCAATATCTTCAATACAGTTAATAACAATGATGTGTCCACTTCATTTTATTCACCAGCTTGCTGAGTTTAATCAACTCTTATGCTAAACACGTGGGAGAGTAAGGGCCCAACCAAACTGGGAGTATATGCTAGAATGCAGTTGTTTGAAATACTGGGAAGTTTGTGTACATTCTTTCTGGGTTTAGATTTCTTGTTGGTCCCAGAGCTCTACATATGTTGTGCAATCTGGCATATGACGTCAAACTAGCAAAGATATTCTCAAGTTGAGAATGTATTTGTTAATATTTAAATTTGCAGTCTGCCTGGAAAGAGAAAGGCATAACTACCTTTTTATGCTGACAGAGCCCATGGTATGTTCAATATAATGCTTGGGACCAGAAATGTTCTGAATTACAGACTTTCTGAGGGCCCACCATTGAAATACTTTCATATACATAATGAGATAGCTTGGTAACAAGACCCAAATCTAAACTGTGTTTCATCTTATACCAGTGGTTCTCAACTTGTGGGACCCCATATGTTTTGGCCTTCAACTCCCAGAAATTCCAACAGTTGGCAAACTGGCTGGGATTTCTGGGAGTTGTAGGCCAAAGCACCTGGGGACCCACAGGTTGAGAACTTTTGTTTATACACATAGTCTTGCAGTAACTTTATACATAATAATTTTAATAATTTTGTTAAAGATACACAATTTGTGTTCATTAAACCTTCAGAAAGCAAAGGTTTTACTTTCTCAGCCACCCACATGGACAATTTTGGATTATTTCAAATTTCAGATTTCCAGGTAATGGATGCTTGCAGTTTGTACACTTTGGGAATTCTGGGTTGCTTTATCATAAAAAGCAAGTTTGATTCCCAATTCAAGTAAATTCATTGAATGTCTGAACAGGAACCATGAAAATACACACATTAGCTCTTCACATTGGAACTCTGTTCAGGCATTGAATAAATGTATATAGATCAGAGATGATCTCACTACTTACACAGATTCATTGCTCTTGTATGAAAATAGTTACCAACTTTCACATGAAAGTGTTTTTTCTATCTGCTCAACATTTTACTATGAATCATATGTATTTGTATGAGTGTTGTGCAAAATGTTCTTGCTTAAGAACTTATGTTTCAAATGTTTAAAATACCTATTGCAGTGGTAGAAAGAATTATTTAAAAAACTCCTCACCTGAGAACAGTTGCCAATTTTGGTACCAAATACAAGGCTGAGCTTCTTTGGAGCATCTGGGGCTAATTTTTTGTCCGCAGTGTCCATTATGGGGGTACATTTTGTTTGGTTAATATTCTACCTTTATTCTTGTGCAACTTCAAATATTTGAACTTTGCAATATGTAAACATCAATTTCCCATGTATTTATATGTTTATGTTTCATCATGAATAAATAACATTATTTTAATAACAAAAAATAAGCTTGTGGACAAACAAAATTATCCCCATGCATTAACAAATAGCTATTTTCCATGTTTGATTAGTTGTTATTAAACAGAATTACATGTCAATGATTCTTGAATGCATTTAAGCTGACTTTAACATAATGGCTAACATTCAATATTGCCATAATGTGTTTGTAAAAAGTTACAAGTTACAGACTCACCATTGAGAGAGGCTGTGATAATAAGAAGCAGGTCCTTGTCATAGCCTTGTCCACTGGTTGTGGAACCTATAACTTCTATACACCCCAATCAAACGTTGAATGAACCTCCTTTCTCTGACCTGATGATTGGCTCCTAAGGTGTGTGGTGGTGGTGGTGGTGGTGGTGGGTGTTGGTCCATAAGACATGTAACTAACTGATGCTTCTATATGGAAGATAGGGTTGGTTGTAATTAGTGGTGGAGGCCACACTGTTTCTCCCAGAACAACACAGAAGTGAGTACATGAGCAAAACTCCCTTCTGATGAGTATGTCTTCCTCAGTTTTATATCCACACCAAACACTTGTGATGTACTACTTGTGATCCTAGAGTGTTGACAGCAGAGGAGGCTGAATATAAGTCATACTCATGTATAAGTCTAGAAATGTTAGTCCAAAAAGTAACGTAAAAAACTTGGGTCAATGTGAGAAATGTATCTGAATTATTTTTAAAAATGAGCAATTCTCTTTTCTGAGTGGATTAGTTAAACGCTAAAACTTAACCTGTCGTGGGAAAATCTAAAAGAAGCCTCAACCCCTTCTTCTTTCTCTGCTATGGCACTGCTTCTGGCTTTTTTGAGTGTCTGAGTGGGAAAATGGCATTTGCAGCCAGGGAAGCTAATCTCCAGTAGAGACATTAGTGCTTTCCCCTCTCTGCAGAATGATCCCAGACTTATCTACGGGTCATATCAAAATCCATGATTTTGGCCTCAAAACTTGCCCTCGACTTATACATGAGGTTGAATTGTACATGAGTATGTAGGCAGATTGTTCTGCTCAAGTGACCCATTGGCTATGTCTCGGGTGATTCTGTCCTAGGTCCCATCAGCTCCATTCAGCAATAGTTGTTACTGGAAAGCTAGTTGTGCTATAGTCTGGCTGGAAACTTATAGTAAATAAGGCCAGTGTCTGCTTCTTTGAAATTCACTTAAAAAGATTTTCTATGGTTACTAAGGAGATTAAAGAGACAATGATAAAAATGACTTGAGGGAGAAAACTGCTATGTTTTATGAAATGATAATAAAATCATATGATGAAAATCACTCTTATAAATCTTTCTCTTTTTTTAATAAGAGGAATTCAGCAGAACATTTTGCTATCTGGAAATGAGTCTAGACTATTCAACCAATTACTTCAGAAGCCAAATTTGGTGTTCAGGGAGGTTTCTTCTTATATTATTAAATTATCCTCCAGCTATATAATAACCAAAAAAATCTTTTGGCTTTACACACAGTGTTATACTGCATACTGTAAAGTGTCAAAAGCACTTAAATTCCTTACCCAAAAGTATAAAACATATACTGCCTGACTTGAAACTTGCTGTTGTTAAAAGAGAGGACAAGGCAGCAAAGCTGAAGGTTATATTTTGTGCCTTCAAAAAAAACGAGGGGAGGATAGAGGGAGAATCTTTTCAATTATAAGTAGGAAATTCTATGAAACAGCTGCAACACTTTTCTGAATTCTTTGTTTTTGCCTGTTTTCTCTTCATGCCTTGAGCAACCAAAAGGATTAATTCTGGGTAGTTATTTAAATATAGTTACTTGCTAAAAATTCTTTGCCAAGATCAGAGAAAAGGGATTAGGATTAAGCTGTTCTAATCAGAATTTTTTTCCTGCTTATAGTGACTCTTTCACTTCAAGAAACTACTATTAACTCTGTAGGATCCAGAGAAATTGATTTTCTCAGTGGCTTTTCAGTGGCTTGGTCATGAAACACACATACACACACATATATGTTCACACAATTTTCCATCCATATGACATCACCATCCATATTTAACTTATTCCCGTTTTTCCACCAAGCCAGCTATTAAAATTTGTCACAGTTTATACAGTATTTTATGATTGTCCTCCAAATGAATCTATATTCCCTTGAAGAAACATCTATATAGGGGAGACACTGTGGTAACCTATATACAGTTAGTCTAAAGTGATAAAAAGTTTATGCACAGAAACAAACTTCTTCTACCTTTTCATAGACCTTGTACTTATTAAAAGGTACTGTCCAAAGTAAAAAGCAACACTTACATTGGTGTGTATTGTAAACTGGTGTTAGTGTTAAGTGAGGGGCCAGGTCAATTGAGGCAGTTATCTCAGGTAACATATGCTGCAGTGTTACTCTGTTATGACTTATTTATTTTGTTATCTTTGCATTCTATTTCTAGATATAGAAGTTATTACTGCAGAATTTATGTACCTGGCATGGCAAATAGAACTATATAGGAAGGCATATGTTTCATGGCCTCCAAGGACAAAGGGCCCTTCTACAACAATATAACCCAGAATGTCAAGGCAGATAATCCTCAATAACTTGAACTGAATTATCTGAGTTCAATGTGGATGTTAGACATCTATGTGGAAGGGGCCAAAGGCTAGAAAGTGTAGCATGTGGCATGCCTGCCGGTATGTTGCACATGATAGGGACAGAACTAGAGACACACCAATAATTGGTGTGCTTCTCGTGGCAACTTGGACCAGACCCTTCAGGAAGTGGGTCTGGCTTCATGTTCTGCCTTTGACAAGTTCAATGCATTGTCTACCTACCATCTCACAAATGGCAAATTGTCTGAACTAAGGTATAGAACTCTGCAACAGTTGCAAGAACTATGGTAATTGGTCATCTTCATTTTGCATACTCTTGGTGGTTCTTCTTACATTATTTTTGTGATACAGAGTTGGGGTTGCACAAATTCCACCATAGATGTTAGATTATAGTTGAGGTAAGAACCAACATGGAAATTTAGAGTGAGTTTCTGCTCTATTTTAAAGACACGGCAGAAGACTTTCATACATCAGTTTATTTTACAAGGGGAATGGCAGCAGGGTTTCTTTATTTTGTTTTCAGGCAAATGAGATAGCTTACCTTCCAGTTAGTGGCTGATCGGAGAGCAACTCAATTATATTACCCTCAGGTTGGTTTTTAAAAAAAACCTCAACTAGTATTTGGAAATGCAATAAAGAGGACATACCTTTCTTTTTATAATATTGTTTTTCTCTATCCTTATATCACAAAATTCTTCACATTAAATATCAAGAGATGCCAATATGGAAATATGGCCCCTGTTGTGTTTTCGTGTGGCTCTTATATCAATCTAAATGGAAAATTGTTAAATACACACATACAAACAGTCTGGGTATTTGGTTCACAAATGCTTTAACAGAATATGGCAGCTGGAATTATCAAAGAGTGTCTCCAATCCACACAGAATTCTCCCTTGATGGCTTCCACAGATGTTTCTCCCCCACCCCCATATTTCTTTGAAACGTTTTTTAATTCTCACACATGCCAGTAGAATGCTTTAATCTCCCAGATGCATTTTCTCTATTTGAACAGACACCGGAGCAGACCTACAAGGTAGTTCACTGTTCAACATTGTCACATGCTTGGCTGTAATCAAAATCCCCAGATTTCAGTCACTTTATATGAACAGATTTTTCACTGTAAAGAAAAATGTGGCTAGGACAAAAGAAAGTCTCCAAAATGTGTTCATTTTGGTCATTTCTATTGTCAGGGCTGGGAGACTTGAGCTTGGGAGAAGTTCAGGTTCCCAGCCTGCCATGAGATTGCACCGACCTTTGCCCCAGTTCTTTGGTGACCTTGGCTCCAGTTGCATAGAGACTGTGCTGAGTCAGATGGGAGTGATGTAACTTCCAGGTGTGTGCGGGGCTGCGGAGGGAAGTGAGGTAAACTCCTCCGAGCCTGGACATTGGACAATTGGACTCATAACGCTGATTCGTGGACCCATGAGGTCACATCCCCTCGGACTGTGGGACATGCTGACTCACCCGGATATGGTGCAACCCTGCTTGGACATTGCATGGGCAATGGGAGGGGGCTCAGAGTATATAAGGTGTGTTTGGGTGGCGGGCCGGTGCTTTTGCTTCACATGTGTCGTACCTGCAATAAAATCGTGTTGGACCGTGCTTCAATCTACGCGTGATCCTTACCGAGTGTTGGAGAGTCGTTACAGAAGCAAAAGCCACTTTTCAACTATCCCAGCAATGGAGAGGTTGGCTTGGAAAGAAGAAGAATATATTGATAGATGGGATTCGGCTCCTGAAGAAGTCCGGCGAACTATGGAGTGGGATTGGACCACCCTTGACCAAGTGGGGTTCCCGGATGAGCACCAAGAGATGATAGCGTCGGGAGGTGCGGTTGCCCAGGAGGATGAGCCGAGAAGCGGAGCGACTGTGGGAAGCTCAGGTGAGCTCGGCGATGGCCCGTCGAAGGAGAGAGCAATACGGCTCCAGTCAGGCGGAGGTCCGGAGGGCCGGAGGGATCGGAGAAGCTGTTCCGAGAAGGACTGGTCAGCTCGGGCGGATCAGAAGTGCGTGGGACCAGGGAGACTGTGCCGAAGGACAGGCCAGTTCAGGTGGACCTGGCGGAGTGTGGTAGTGAGACCACAGAACCTGCATCACTGTCAGATTGGAAGTGATGAAATGTAAGTTGGAGGCCATGGAACAGACCATGAGGAGGATGTCTCAAGCCATGTCCCGAAGAGAGCCGATAGAGTCAGTATGGAGTGCCCCGGGAGGAGGAGACTTCACTTATTATTCATGGATGGATGGCGGAACGTCAGCTGAGCGTCCTAGATCTCCTTCGGGAGTGAGGACCGTAGGTGGCCATCCAGAAGGAAGTCCGGTTCCGGTGAGGCGCCCTATGCAACAGGCTGGAATGGGAAGAGGTGTTACAAGGCTCGAGGTCCCTCAGGGAGGGAGTGCTATCCCAGGAGTTCGGGGCCCGTATGAAGAAGGAACCATTACGGGTTGAGTTTGAAGGTGAAGCCTGCAAGGTAGCCTTTTTGCTGCTGCGGTGCAAGATCATATGGAGGACTACGGTCACCTTTATCCC